>JAADXK010000528.1:0-21028 GCA_023337805.1 Globisporangium barbulae
AAGATCTACGAGCTTGTTGCAGGCATTGAGAAGCTTCGTGTTGGTCCTCCAACGGTCAGTCCTCTTTTTTGAGTAAGTTTGTCAAACCTGTATGTTTCTATACCTGTATGTCAAGAATTTCTTTCAAAACTCTATAAATAAAACAGCCATTTTAGGTGTCGAATTTTGGGGTTGTCACTGTAGGAGTGACTAAGTTTTATTTTTGTCAAACTGAAATAAGCTTTCGTCAGAGCTGAAGTTTCTCGTGGAGAAATTCCAAGAATGGGTCGAACGAGTTCCCAATCACTTGCAGTTTTTTGTTGCGATTGGACTTGTGTGGAATCATGAACTCTATATTTACTGGCCCTGCGCGAGCAGGAAGGCCTTGAGCAGCTCGCGCACCTTGACAGACTAAATGCTCGATTTACTGCACTACGATCAAATAAAAACGTCTTTTTAACTCCATATTATTGTTTTCTTTTAACAGAACGAACCCCGTTTTATACTTGCGTATCTTCCCAAATGGGCTGCGTAAGGGCGGCAAAAAAGATGAAATGCACAATAAATAAGGGCGTTAAAAAATTACTCACAAGGAACGCACGATGCTAACCTCCTACGCGCGTCGCGTCTTCGCGTGGCGTTGCTTGGAGCTCCTTCTGCTTCGGAGCGTCACCCTAGTTCGTCTTCTACGTACAGCCTACGCACAGCACAGTCACGTCCACGCAATCATAACCAAACTGGTTGGTTCTCTTCTCACCTCTCACTCCGTTCTCTTCTTCTCCCTCGGTTTCTTCTCCTTGGCTTGCTCGTCTTGGTCACTTTATATCAATAGTCGACGGCGCTCGAGCTTGGTTAGCAGTACGAGTCCTTCATCAGTTCCAAGACGACGCTGAGCTCCTCGCCCGTGAACTCGGGCGCGGCTGGGTTCATCGGCGGCGGCACCGAGAAACCGCCGAACTTCATGCTGTCGTCACCCTGAGGCGGTGGACGCAGCACATGATGCGGGGGTCTGCTGCTGCTGCTGTGGTGATGTTGCTGCTGCTGCAGGTGGTGACTGTGGTGCTGCTGCTGGTGGTGCTGCTGCTCGTAGTCTTCGTTGTCGTCCGATGAGTTGCCCGAGCGCATGTGCGCGTAGTGGTTGCCGTATGCCGACGAGCTCCCGGGCCGCGCGTAGCTGCTCTCGGCGTTCAGCGAGAACGTGCTCGTGTCGTAGCTGCTCGACCGGGAGTGATGGTACTGCGGCACCGAGCCATGCTGCTCACTGAGCGGGAACGCCGAGTGACCCGCGATCGCCGACTTGCCCGTGATACTGCTACTGCTAATGCTGCCTCGTCGCGAGTCCGGGTACCCGTGGTCGACGTCGTGGGTCTTCTGCTGCTTCTGATCCTTTTGGAGCACGGACAGGCCGCCCATGTCGCTGCCGAAGAACTGGCCCATGACCTTGCGCGGCGGGCCGACCGACGACGGTGGTGGACCAGGCGCTGCCTGCTTGAAGAGGAAGCTGCCGCTGCTGGTCGCATGGTGCGACTGCGCGTGGTGCTGCGTCCCGTCGTACTCGTGGCGACTGTGGTGGTCGGTCAGGAAGAAGTCTGGGTCGCTCTTCATGCTCTGGTGGTGGTGGTGGCCTGCTGCTGACGCGCTGCTGTTGCGCAGCGACGCGTCGTTCTCCTGCTGGTGGTGATGATGCTGCGCCGTTGACACCGCCACTGGGGCGACCTGCTGCTGCTGCGAGGGGTGGTGCTGGCTCTGCGCGGCGCCGACGATGATATTGTGGTGCAGCTTCTGGTGCTGCGCGAACTCCTTGTAGTTGTCGCAGCTCCACGAGCAGTTGACGCCGATGCACCGGAACAGATTCTGGCCCTCGGGGAAATGGATGCGCATGTGGCGCTTGAGCTTCGTGCTCGTGTTGAAGCGCTTGCCGCAGGTCGCAAAGATGCACGGGTACGGCCGCTCGCCGCTGTGGATGCGCTTGTGGCGACTCAGGTTGCCCGACGTGTTGAAGCGCTGCGAGCAGCCGTCGTGGTCGCACACATACGGCTTGTTGCCCGTGTGGATGCGCATGTGGCGGCGCAGCGCGAACGACCGCGGGAACTGCTTGCCGCAGTGCACCTCGGCGCAGATGAACACGTCCTTCTTGGCCGTCCCGGAGCTCTTCTTGGTCTTCTTGCCACCGCTGGCAGCCATCAGGATCCCTTCGCCGTCGTCGGAGCCCGCATCGTCATCCTCGCTGTGGCCATGACTCATCGGCTCGGGCCACGCGGACCCGCCGCTCATGTCCACGTGCTGGTGGTGCTGCGTCTGCTGCCAGGTCGTGATCATGGGCGGCGCCATGGCCGACACGCCGCGAAGGTGCTGCTGCGGATGTGGATGGTGGAGCCCGCCGCCGTAGACGCCGAAGCGGTTGCCGCCATCCGCACTGCCGCCGCTTTCCCCCGTCTGCGTCAGCATACTGTAGTAGAAGAATGGGAAGTGGAGAAGTGGAGCGGTCGGGCGAGCCCACTCCTCCTCACACGTCTCCCTTCTCCTCTTCTCCCCTCTCGCTTCAAAGAGGCCCCGCAAGCAAACTTGCCGTCATACACGACCACGTTGCTCCTTGTTGTTATTCTTCCTTGTTGCTTGCCAACCCCATCCCGCCTTTCTCTTGAACTTGTTCATCGTCCCGGCATTGCACAAGCAAGAAGTACAAAGAAAGAATATGGTGGACAGAGAAGAGACGCTGAAGAGCGGAATGGCAGCGGTTTCGAGTATACTCCGAGCAAGTGATTTTCTATCAATACAGAGAATCGATACAGATATCTGCCATATTTTCAGGTTTTCGAATGAAATACTATTAGATGTCTAAGCGGACCTGTTTAAAACAAAGCACGGATTGTTTATGCACCGCGCTACATGGCAAAGTGGATGAGTGTTTCAATTCGGAAACGTCGGCAACACTTGAGAGAAGAGTCCTTGAAGACCTCTTGCGTTTTGTATGGCCATTCTTTTTGAAATCGATGCTCAAGAGACCTCCAGGACCAATGGCGAATCCGACCTGACGCAGACCACGAAGAACGCCAAAAGGACCCTTTTTACCTTTAAATAAAGGCGGCCGTTCACAATTACCAGCTCAAGAAATTGTGGTGCCGATGTCGACGATGACGACAGGTAGCTGTAGCATAAGCAGTTTGCCGGCTGTTGGCCAAAGTATCAGCGCGCAAAAGCTCCTCGCAATCTGTCATTCGGATTCTGAAATAGGGAGCAAAATCAAGCAAGCCAACCAGACAAACGATTTTGATTTCGTAAACTTTCGGGGTTCAAGTGAACTCATCAGCGGTGTACATACCGAAACGCGTAGAGACCGGACAGGATCGCGAAAAGGAAGATGGGTGATTGTGTGTTTTAAACCTAGTGAGCAATGTCAGTTGCAAAGAGAGGCAATTGTGTAAAGGTTTTCGGCCTCGAGGACATCTTTTTGTGGTCTTTGAAACTCCATACAATTACCAGGACAGAGTGATCACTTTAAACGGGAGTAGCATAATGAAGAGCTGGTGTTTGCTCGCTGATGGATACCAAACTGAACCGAAACGCGCTGGATTCGAAAAGACTACCCTTGATTTTGACCCTAAGTCGGCGGGGCATTTTGAGTGCAAACTGATTCAAAATGACACAAACAGGGTGATGGCAACATTTTGACCAATTTGAAGCCTGTTTTCAAATATATAGCTTGTAACTTTAGCAAAAAGAAACACCTGCCACGTTTTCTGATCGTCACTTGACGTGGGAAGAGTGCTCTGCATGTTCATATTTGGAGATCCACGCGCTGTTATTGCTTGAGCGCGTAAATTGTTCTATTGTTGCTTGAAGCAGACATCATTGCTCCTCTGTGTTTGGCCTGAAAAATGGATTTGAAAAATGGATTTGAAAAATCGCCCTCTCCCGTTTCCTTCCTTCATCGGCAGAGAGAGAGCAGGCAATTTGCTTTGCCCAAGCACTGTACAATCCAACAAACACAAATTTCGTATTTTTGATTGGGCGCACAAAGTCTCAGGCAGCTTCAACGTGCAGGGTTTGTAACGCGGTTCGATTTTTGTGATTTGGTGATTTCTGAGTCAAGGTTTGCGAGTCAAGCGAGTAAAGTGCGTACGCTCAACATTACGAACAAAAACACCAGTCTGTGTTCGAGTAGGTTCGTGAATGTCAACTCAAAAGCGTCCACCTCGGACCTAACGTGGAAAGAATGTGCAGGCTCGATGGTTGGTCATGCATGGATTCACCCAAACCCAGACCATCATTCTCACAAAGTCGACTTGACAGGTCGACCTGAAATGGACAGATCCTCACATGAGAGCTCCTCACCTGAGCGGCTCCATGGGATTTGCTTGACCAGCATGGCAATCTCAGCATTTTGTCCCAAGAAGATTCGCTCATGAGCTCATGGGGCGTGAAACGTTTGACGGTTTGACTCACAATCCACTGCAATTTCGAAGACTTGTGGTGATCGCGTGCGTGCGTCCACCTGTGCGCTCATGATTTCACAGTTCATTACTGAGATGCGAGGGCCGCAGTCCCCATCGCCGTCAACACTGGCCGACAAAGAGAAGTGCCTCTGCGGTTGAACGACTGACTGAAGGTGATGGTGGGCTTACGTGCGGATTCGCAAAGGCTCCGAGGTTGTCAGATTAACACATTGCGACCTGACTCAAGAGTGCATTGTTGCTGTGTCCTCTTGGTCGCAAAAGTGATCTCTTGGCTATGTTGTGTGGGAAAAGGACGTCACGGTCAATTGCTGAGGTCGGACTAATGTAATGAGCGAAGAGATGTCAAGGAGATGAAATGCAAGAGTCGCTGATGGAGATGTTCCTCTTCAGTTGCAAAGTGAGAGAGTGGAGAGTTCTCGCACTAGCTGAGAGAAAGCGTTACGCCACTCCTGGCCTACAACAGAGTAACGACAGATATAACGTGAACAGATGATTAAGGTTAGTTGGGAAGGTGCTCAAGTGTGAGCCGCTCGAACCTGGCTCTGGACATGAGCTGAAGGCCGAGTCGTTCTCTGCAGCGCCAATCCTGGGCTTTTAGGATCACCTCTTTTTTTTACCAATAGTAGATTTTTCGTACTATGCTTGCTGTTTGATTGGTTTATAAATTGTAGCTGTGTGATTGGACAAAATCTTTGATGGAGCTCTCTGTGGCTTCTGAGAAAGCAATCATCAATGTTGCGACGGCAGCTGAAGCGGCAGCGCACGACGCCGCAGGAGTCGCAGCCTTCGCTGCAAGCAGCAGAGAATCAAGAAGAAGAGGAAGAGGACGAATGGGACGCGTGTGCGGAGCTGGTGGACGACACGCTCGCTGCGATCCAGCTGCTCACGAGCCGCAGCGCCGCTGGCTTTGCCGCGATTGACCTGCCGCCACTCGTGCTCTGGCACCAACTGTGCGTGACCACCAGTGCCGCTTCACAATGCCATACGCTTCACGAGTACGCTCTGACGTATGTGTTTATGTGGTCGTGGTGTCGCTATTGATGCTGGACTAGGTACACAGTCTTCCCGAATCGGACGTTCATCGACCAAAGCGTACGAACATTTTAACCCACATCAATCGTTCATTGTACCTAGCGTAAATGGCGACACTGATACCATTCGCACATGTGCACATGGTTTGCTATTAGATCCACCGACTGCGCAATGCTGGTACGCTCGTGACGTTCCGCATTCCAACGGGCACGAACGAAATCGCGCTCATGCCGATGGCTGCGTACGTGGGCGAGTTGGAGAAATGGCTCCGACTTTTGCGCTCTCAGCGCGAGCAGCAGGATCGACAGCAGCCAAAGCAGGCCGACGCAAGCATTCCCAGCAAGCACGACGCAGTGGCGCGCTTCATCCGTATCCTGCCGAGCATCTCGCAGCTGCCCAGCATTACGCTGAGAGTGCTGGTTGACGAGCTCCGCAAGCGCCAGACTACGTCCTCATCAATAGCAAATAGCGAAGTTGAGCAGAGCACTGATCCTCACCAGTCATTCCGAGACGACATTGTGTACGTAGAGATCATTGCTTGGTTTGGAAATATGCCAACGTGTGAGCTAATACCTCTCGCCTTTCTACATCTGTATGAGCCAGGTGGCTGCAGCGGCTCGGGTTCCTCCGGCAGCTCGCGAGACTCGACGACGAGGTCTTCCATCTCTCGATGCCTGGGGTCGGCAAGCTCGTGAGCGCGGTCAAGAAGACGCGGGCTGCGGTGCTCGCGACGCTCAAGCGCACAAAGTACAAGGAGGCTTCCGAGGCGCAGCTCAAGAAGACCAAGCTCAAGCACTCGAGCTTCGACTGGGACTACCACCTCGCAGACATGGAGGGTCTGGGGCTCGTGCGGCGCACCAAAGTTACATCGGGGATGCTCGTGGCATTGGCCGATAGATAAACGCTGTGTATGTAACTTTGTCAATGCACTCTATGAATATTTGTCAATGGAAACGATGTGACTGGATCTCTATCTCGTAGTGGCACGCTATTTCTCCTAGGTTCTCTTTGTTTCTATGTTCGGATGCTGAGACGCAGCTTGCGTCCCTCTTCGGCCATCTGGTTGACGCCAAAACGCTCAATGTAGTCGAGGATCTCGGTCTCCGAGGCGTTCAGCGCAAGCTTACCGAGCTTGATGTGCTAATGAATGACAAGCACACACATAAACAGATCATTAGCCAGTCAATCACAAACAAGGCTTGTAGTTTACTGTTCTCAAGCTCACCTTGGTCACGGCGCGACGCAGATCCGACGTGAAGATGCCCGGGGCGACCACGAAGCGCACGCAGAGCTTCGTGGTGAACTGGCGCGGCAGCAAGCCGCCCTTGACGTTGCTCTGGAGGTATCCGACGCGATTCTGCTGCACAAAATTCTGACGCTTGCTCTTCTGCAACTGACTCGTCTCCTCGACCTGGGCAAGTAGACCTGCGAGCTCCTCGTCCTTGATGTGCGCGTTCGAGTCCTGCACGCGCTCCAGATACGTGCGCCAGCGGTCCAAGTCGCCCTCGGCTTTCCACGACGCGACCACTTCCGTGTACAGCATGTCTTCGCGGAACTTGGTCATGGCCTCGTCTTCGGGGCGCGAGAGCAGGATGCGGTGCGACAGGTCGCGGCGCTCCTTGGCGAGCACCGTATTCGAGTCCTGGTATAGCGAGACCGTGTGCAGCTTGCCGCCAAAAGAGCTGCTCAGCAGAATGAGCCCCTCTGCCGGCGCCACGGGGATGCGGATGATGCGATTCGTGTCCAAAGCCGCGTCGAACATCGTGCGCGACATGCCCTTGGTGGCCACGGCGACGGCGCCACCGATCATGCACCGAATCTGGTTGAACAGGAACGCTTGACCGACGATGTGCACGCGCAGGAACGGCTCGCCGTAGAAGTCTTGGATGAGGCTTGCCGAGCACGAGTAGATCGAGCGGCGGTGGCGCGGCAGTGATTTGCGCGTCGTCTCCTCTTCGTTCTCGAATTGACTAGCACCTTCAATGTACTCCGCGCCATCTCCCTCTGTTTCTTCATCATTATCACCAGCGGTAGCAGACTCCAGGCTCTCAGTCTCCTCATCAGACAGCTCGACCTCGCTCTGCTCGTCGCCCTCATCAGACTCGCCGTCGACACCTGCACCGCGTTGCTCGCGACGCGTGCGCATCTTAGCGTGCTCCTTGTAGAAATACGACCGCGCCTTGGTGAAGTTGTGGAAATCGTGGATGCCCTGGTAGCGCTGCACGGCGCGACAGAACTCGTCGACGGCCTCGTCCATGTCTGTAGCGCCTGCCGCCAGCACGCTCTTCTCAAGAAACGACAGCGGCATGAAGTACTCATACTCGCGCAGCACGCAGTTCTTGCGCGCGTCGAAGCGCTTGTTCACACGTGTGCACGAGAAGACGCGAATCGTCGGTGGCAGCGACGCGTTCAGCGCCTCCGTGAGCCCCTTGACGCGGCCGGACGCCGGGTTCACGGTCTTCTCTTCGTCGATCAGCAGCTTTCCGGAGAACTGTGGTTCGTGTCATTGCAACACACTGTTAGCCGGATCATATTGATTGCATAACACCAGGGCATTGTCGATATAGACGTTAAGGCCAAGCTGTACGCACCACGATGCAGCCGGCGTGCACGCCCTTGTCCGTGCGACTGCTGCGCGACCAGTCGATCTTGCCGAGGTCCTCAAAGTTGGACTCACGCATCGCGCCGGCGTTGAAGATCGCCTGGCGCAGCTCGTGCTCGATCGTCTGCACGTTGTCGTTGAGCTGCACGCCGTGGTAGCCCGTGCCCGAGTACCCGGCGACGATCGCCACCTTGCGCTTCACGAGCACCTTGTTGACTGCTCCGTCATCGCTCTGAGCTACTGCCGCCGACCGTACGCGCTCGCGTCTAGTGGTGAATGAAGCAGAAGCGCTGCGCACAGTAGCAGACCACCAGCTGCTGCGCGCACTCAGTCCAGCAGACGCAGACGCGCGCGCCGCGGCACCTCGCCACCGCCCGCTGAGCATCATCGCTTGTCTGCGTTTCCGTGATTGGCTCCAGCAGCTCACTTGGTACGCACCGAACAGTGGTTTATCCAAATACTAGCCCATCTTACAAGACATTCGTCCTGAGCACTTCTCAATTCAATTTCTTTACAATTCATATTCTCAATTCATTTTGAAAATAAATTGTGCGGATGAATTGACTTTTGACGTTTTTGCTAACGGCGTGTCGTTGCCGCGACCTTGAGCTTGCTCGACCCCGCATTTCCGCATCCAAAGGCAACAAACCACCCGAACCGCACGAAAATGCTGGCGCTCCGTGTGACCTCCGCCCTCTCCATGGCCGCCGCGCGCCGCCCGACTGCTGCTGCGCGCGCGTTCGCGCGTCCTGTTGCGTTCTTCTCGACCAAGTACACCAAGCAGCACGAGTACATCACGCTGAACGGCAAGGAAGGCACGGTTGGCATCACCGACTTTGCGCAGAACTCGCTCGGCGACGTCGTGTTCGTGGACCTGCCGGCGGTCGGCGATACCTTCACCAAGGGGTACGCTAAGCGTTTAATGGCGTCGGTTGTGTGTGACAAAGAGCTGACTGGTGTGGTGGTGTCGTGTTTGGTAGTGATGTGTTCGGCGCCGTTGAGTCCGTGAAGGCTGCCAGCGACGTGTACCTGCCAGCTTCCGGCAAGGTCATCGCTGTCAACGAGGTACACAGTGCCTGCTGTATGAGATGAAGTATGTGCTGGATGTTTTGCTGATTTGAGACTCTGTTTACTATATAGGACTTGAGCGAGAACCCTCATTTGGTGAATGAAGAAGCCATGAACGGCGGCTGGTTCGTCAAGATCGAGGTAAGCTTATGTCTATGCTGATTTGCCAAGAGGAATATGCACCTCCTGATGCTAATTCTACTTTTTGTTGTATTGGCACTGCACGAAAACCAGGTGGAGAACCCAGCTGAGCTCGACGAGTTGCTGGACGAAGCCGCCTATAAGGAGCACTGCGAAAACGAAGATCACTAAGCGTGCGTTCACGTGGTCAGTGCTCCACTAGCTGTCTCAAGCAAGCCAATCAGTCCGTCACGTACGCTCTTTCATTTTCCCTCTACTACAAGATCCATGATCACACGATTTTTTTCCTCTGCAAAATACAGATAGATACTTTCCAGGGCATCGCATTCTTGACGCTGACATGTGTCGTGTCGTAGTCCCGTTGAAGTTGCTCTGGTCCAGTGGCTTGGGCCAGCGCTTTCATCACTCACTCCTGTCTTCCTATCTTTCGATGATCTATCAGCAATTTTTAGCCAATCATCGAGCAGTTTCAAACGAGCAGCTCAATTTGCCCACAAGACGAGACAAGAATGCGAGCGTGTGTGTGTCGTGCTGCGTTTGCTGCTGCTCGGCACCAGCGATACACTCGCAATGCGCGCTGCGTGCACAGCCAGCAGCTCGTTCGAGACGCGCTGCGAGAAGCGCGTGAGCGACTGCAGGTCGTCGCTCAAGATGGCGTCACGGTCAAGGCGAATGACGCAAAGCCGATCGTTGCGCATGCGCTGCAGCCATCGCTCTCCTCCAGCAACGACGTGTTTTTGCATTCCGACCGCCAAGTAAGCAGTCGTAAATTGCACTAGTGGTGATTATCTTTGTGTCATGAAGCAGAGCCCATTCGTCAATGCGGATTCATTTACTCATTTGTGGTACTGACTCATTGTTTGCCTTGCGTGGCTTGAACCATTCTAGTTGACTGCAGAGGAAGCACGACGACTGACCGACGCTCTAGCTCGCCGATGCAGCGGAGAGCCACTCGCGTACATCATGGACAAGAAGGAGTTCTGGTCGCTGGATTTCCAAGTCACGCCGAGCACACTCATCCCGCGAAGCGACAGCGAAGTGCTCATTGAAACACTCGTGGAGCAGTATCCAAAGCAATCCGAGCTCAAGATCCTCGACATCGGTACAGGTTCCGGGTGTTTGCTGCTGTCAGCGCTGTACGAATTCCCATTTGCATCAGGCGTCGGAGTCGACATCTCCACAGACGCGCTCCACGTCGCTAAGCAGAATGCGCTAGCTCACGGCTTGTCAGATAGAGTGGAGCTACTGCAGTTTGATTTGAGAGCGCTACCCAGCCTGAGCGAAGCACAAGCAGCAACAGAACCTCACGCTCAGGACAAGACCGCGCCCGACGTACTGTATCAGCAATTTGACGTCATTATCTGCAATCCGCCGTACATCCCGCGCAACGAGCTGCATCTCGTGGCACCGGACGTACTTGCGCACGAACCGCACCTCGCGCTGTTCTCAGACGGGCCAGACGCAGCGACACCCAACGACCAATTCATAGAAAGTGAAGAAGAAGAAGACCCGGAAGGACTGCGGATGTATCGCTACCTGCAGCAAAGCGTCGACCACCTCTTTCGACCCAGAGACTCACACAACACAAAGATGGCAAACAAACGCAGATCGCTGATTGTAGAGATTGGCTCGGAAGCTCAAGCGCAAGCAGTTCGAGAGCTGTTTGCGACTTCGTCGTCTCTCAAATTCCAAAAATTTCTCATTGATGGACAGGAGCGACATCGAGGACTGCTCTTCCAGAGCGATGAGTAATGACAGAGACCTAGAGGCAATGGAATGATCATTCCAAAGACTTTCTATGCATTCGAATGTTGTCGACTCTCTGCTGCTTCTATTTCATTATGTGGCGTGTTCATCACCTCGTGTAGGCACTCTAGCGCTCTTTTTATCTCTCTAAGCGTCGTCGTCCTCGACGTCCTCCTCGTTCACGTCGTCGGTCTTGAAGAACGTGTACGAGAGCGTGATGTTGTTGACGGCCGACATGCTCGGGTCGTCGCAGATCTCCGGATCGATGAAGAAGAACACGGGCATGTCGATCTCCTCATTGGCCTTCAGGCGCTGCTCCTCGAAGCAGAAGCACTGGATCTTGTTGAAATAGACGCCAGCCTGCGGCGGGTACACGTTGTACGTCGCGACGCCCGTGATCGCCTTGTCGGTCTTGTTCTTCGCTGTGTAGAACGCCAGCGCGGTCTCGCCCGGCACGAGCACGAGCTCGCGCTGCTGCGGTCGGAAGCTCCAGGGCATCATCGCACTCACGCCACCGTCGAATGTGATGCGGATTGGCTTGGCGTCCTCGCGCGGCGTGAGCTTGTCCGCGACGACGAGATCCGCGCGCTGCGTCGTACCGCCAAAGCCCGTGACTTTGCAGAATATCTTGTAGAGCGGCACGAACGCGTACGAGAGCCCGACCCAGGCGATCGCGACGCCCGTCAGGTACAGCAGCATGCGCTTGTTGCCTTTCTCCATGCTCTCTCGGCGCAATTTCTCGGCCTTGGACTTGGGCGACGACGCGAACGTGCGGCGCGGCACGACCAGCAGCCACTGGCGCGCCGCCTGCACGTTACTGACGCTAGTTGCGCGCATGGCGCCAACGCGCAGTACAGTCACTTGCGAGTGTGGCGCCAGCGCCTTCATGGCCGCCGCGGTGGCCCATGCATTCTTGCCGCCAACGGCGCTGCGTGCGAGCAGCGAGCGTAGCATGTCTCTCTCACACGCTTTTGCTTATTGCTGGTTTCCGATACTGAGCTTTTGGTGGGTCATATTTTGGACAGGGACCGCCCTGTATTCGAGGGACGATGTCAAGGCCCAACAATGCACATGGCGATTGTAGGATGGAAGAAGAGCTTGTGAAAATGCGACTCATGGTGGTGATCGCCTGCTTGGACACGATCTTCTCAGTCGCTGTCAAGTGAATGGCTGCGTTATTGGCCACATTGACGCCATGGAAGTTTCTCGCACGCAGATGAAGAGTTCATATTGCTGGGCGATTGGCTGGCATTGGATATCCATTGCTCTAAGCATACGAAGACCTCACCACGTTTCGGCTACTAACTCATGCACACGCACGCATGGACGACAAACACACGCAAAGACAACACACGCAAAGACAACACACGCAGTCGGACAAGCGAGAAATGGTGAACTATTATCATCAGTTACCGCTTGCCGTATTTGCTGAAAGTCCCGTCAAAGCCAATCAATCAAATCCAATTCAATCGTTAAGCCTTTTCCCACAAATGCTCCTCTGGTCCTCCTCCTCGAGAGAGAAGTGAAAAGAACGCAAAGATCACGACCACGGGGTAGTCGCTTATTCGTTCTCCTCGGCACGCACGCGCGCGTTCGGGTTGGTCACACGCACGTTGAGCTGCTCAGCGCGCTCGACAATGGCGCGACGGTTGCGGCCCGACACGTTGTGAGCGATCTCGGCGCAGTACTTGCGGTTGTGCATGAGCAGCAGCTCGAGCTCGGCGACGTTGTTCACGACGAACTTGAGGAAGCCGTTTGGCAACAAGTGGCGGGTCTTCGAGTTCGAGCCGTAACCGATGTTTGGCATCTTGATGTTACCCTTGAACTTACGACGCACAACGCCATCGATACCCTTTGGGCGTCTCCATGATTCCTGTGGGTGGTGAAATGCGCGCGCATGGACGCAAGTGCAAGTTAGCAACAAGCACAAAGCTGCAGTTGTGAATCACTCCAGGATCCATTGATCTCAGCAGCAATCGACAGCACCGACACATCATGGACAAGTGCATGCGCACGACTGCTGGAACCAACGACTCGCTGGAGCAATGGAGGATCAAGAGAAGCAGGAGTACTTACACTAAGACGCTTGAAGCGGTCAGACTGGTGACGCTTGAACTTGGTCACCTTCTTCTTAACGATCTTTGGGCGGACGACTGGAGTAACTTGCACCATCTACAGTCACAACACCACGCGTATCGCCATTAGCCAACTTGGACGCGCTGTCAGATTATTCAACGAGCCACGGGAGATGATCAGATGAATGGACGACTGGACAGGATGCTCTGTAATGCCGTCACGCTCAATGAGTTCACGCGAGTCTCTGTGTCTGTTGGGCAGCTCTGATTGTCGCCGTTGGCTCTCTCCTGCACTACTGTTCTCACGTCTGGAATACTGCATTCGTGCGCTGCTTTCTACTTGCTTCACTGTTGTATCCAGTGCACAGACGGCTGCTTTTCTGTCGACCTCGATCTGTTTTCATCTCGATTGCGCTTGCCTGCTGATGTCGCCATTGCTGTTGCTGCTGCATCGCCATTGCACTCGCTTGATGCTGTCGTTACTCCGCAATCGTAGACGAGAGCACACGCCAGCTGCTGCTGGTGTCGCCACTGCATTCATCCATCGCTCGATCCATCCACTCGGCCGTCCATCCATCATCACCTCTATAGCCGCCATCACCAGCGCTTCCCTTACCTTTGAATTGAGGAAGCCTTTGTGATTTCAGCACTAATTTGCCCCCGCGTCGCCCCACAGTACCGAGTGAGTGGCGGCGAAACACCTCTCATGGCCATTCAATTGTGCGCTAAAGCGGACCGGTTCGCCTCCAAGCGCTTCGGTTCGGTGGACCGTGCTTGAACCGCAATGGTTAGGTTGTGTATCTTTATAACCAATCACAGAAAGAATCAACCAAAATTGATTTTGATTTGACAAGATATTTTATAGATAGTGTTTCATTGGCTAAAATATGCAAATGGGTTGGAAATGATGGCCAAAGCAGACAGCCAAACCAGAGCAAAGCGGCACAAGCGACGATGCCGCTGCGCATGCGCGACCTCGCGGCGAAAGGTGGGCCATGTGTCTGCATCTGACGCCATGCGTGCTCACATGTTTACATAGCTGAGATATTATGTTAATTGCCTCGCCTTTTCACAGGCGCCGATGGCTCTGCTGCCGGCGAGAAGCTGCTCGTGATGACGTACAACGTGCTCGCGCAGTGCTACGTGCGCTCCAGCTACTTTCCCTACTGCCAGTCCAGCGCATTGCGCTGGAAGGCCCGATCGCAGGCGCTGGTATGAACTTGCTGCTGATTATGGCACTTGATGCGTCGTCTCGTCGATAGACAATACGCTGACTGCTTCGGGCTTGCGCGGTTGGGTTGATTGCGATGCGCTTGCAGGGAGCCGTCTTCAAAGCGCTTCCAGTGCAACCGGACGTGATCTGCTTGCAGGTAGGGCAGTGGAGGATATGACTGCTGCCATTCTGTACTGGCTGATAACCCTGCTAATGTTGTTATGTGCATTTATTAGGAAGTCGACCAGTACCAAGAGTTCTGGGCTGTCATGATGAAGCGCATCGGCTACTCTGGGTGCGGTTCACGTTGTTGCAAGTCGCAATTTATACTGTAGTGCTAATATCTCATACCATCTGTGCATCTGCTGTATTATTTATCCAGTGTGTATGCCCAGAAGACGGGGAGCAAGAAAGAAGGTGTCGCGATTTTCTGGAAACCCGCCAAGCTCCAGCTTGTCCATCAGCAGCAGCTCGAGCTCGACAACCCCGTCGGCGATGAATCTGGTAAGCCCCTCCATACAACAACAACAGTCGCTGAGTAAAAACTGAAATGTAACGTGTCTTGCTATGCTTCATATAGACTGCAGCGAGCAGCTCCTGTCACGGTCGAAGCGTGGGAGCGTCGCGCTTCTCATGCACTTTAAGCAAGCTGATAAATCAAAGCAGCCGCTTGAGTTCGTGCTCGCGACCACGCATCTCTTCTGGGATCCGGCGCAGGAAGACGTGAAATTGCTACAAATGCGCCGCGTGCTACATCCATTGCATAAATTTGCGCAGTCGCTGGGGCTGCCGGCGATCTTTGCGGGCGACTTCAACTCGCTGCCGGGCAGCAAAGTGTACGACCTGATCACCAAGGAGCACCAGTTTGAGAGTGCGTACTCGCAGTACAAGCCAGAAGGGGGAGAGCCAGATTTCACGAACGTGAATGGCGCCTCTGAAGTGGAGGGCTCGCAGGTCGCGAGCTTTATTGGCACGCTGGACTACCTCTTCTACCAGGCTCCCAGGTGCGTTTTGCATCATGTCTGACTGCTTGGTGGGTATACGATAACGCTCCCTCTGTTGCGTGTATGGTGACTATTGTAGGATCGAGCCTGTGGCGCTTCTGGAGCTCATGTCGCTCGAAGACGCTACGAAAGACGTCGCATTGCCGAGCTTGTTGTCGCCTTCGGACCACCTCCCGTTGATTTGCGAGTTCAAAATTCACTGTCAATAGACATTTTGAATCACTAGCTGACAAATATGTCCTGGGTTTGCATCGTGATTGCTGCAACAGAGGAATCATTTTTGTAAACTTTTTGTCATGTGCAAAATAGATTAGTTAGCATACAAACACACAGACTAAATTTGCCTACAATATTGAATCTTGTGGTTGTTTGTGCTTGGTGCTTTCCCTAAAATACACACACTCCCGCTTTCGGCCACGAAGCAGTTGAACCTGTACGACAAAGCATTGCGCCCGCATTGAGGACATCGCGTCACCAGAAGCAGCGACCATCACGATATACGACAGCGCGCTTCTCCATTCAACTCGCAGAGACATAGACGAAGAGAGATGGGGGCCGCGACGTCCACGCACGCGTATGCGAAGGTGGACGCGCAGGGCGGTGGCGGCGGCATCTTTGCGACGCCGCGCGAGAAAGCCGCGTTCGAGAAGCTCGTGGGCAAGACGCCCGTGCCGAGAGAGGACGCCGCGTACCAGGTCGTGTTCTCCGTACCCAAGCCGCTCACGCAGCTCACGCAGGCGCAGGTCGAGTACCTCAACGTCGAGTACGGCACCATTATCGGTAAGTCATGGCTAAATTCTCTGCGTGCTTGTGTGTGGGCGTGCCCACCCAGTGCGGACTTTCTCGTCTGAAATGCGGCTTTTTCTCATTGGAATCGTGTCTTATTTGGCTTGTGTTTTGTTTTACCGCGCCACTGCGAAGCCCAGAACAGTCTCGAATCCGGCAACTTTCGCGTATTGCTGCGCTATGTGATCCATGCGCTGCCGTTCTGCTGCCGCATCGACAAGATGACGCCCGAGGAGTTCGACGCGCATCACGCTGCGCCAGTAGGTGGATCGTCGTTTTCGTCTTCTTCGCTCGATGGTGCCGCCGCGGATGGGAAGAAGAAAACAGTCGAGAGCTACATCGCGCAGGCGGTCAACGCGCTCTTTCTCGTGCGCAACTTCACGATGCGGTTCATCGAGAAGCAGGACGAGTGCCCGCTGCTCGCACACTTCAACAGACAGGTCCCGGGCGAAGACTGGACCACCATCGTCTCGCCACGAAGTAAGTTTGGCTTGCTTTTCACATTTGCAGTAACCGTTGCTCATTAGGAATGTTGTTTTGTGTTGTTATGTGCCGAACTTTCTTGAAGGAAAAGAAGCTGCGAAAGAGGCAAGTGCCGCAGCGTACGACGACCTCGCTTTCCGCTTCCTAGACGCACTGCTGACGGTCCTGATTGAGTTCGCTCCAACGTAAGTAGCCCATGTGCCATGAGGTCGCTGCTCATGCTGTTCTGTTGGCATTCGACAGAGATGCCTAACGCATACCTCTGCATTGTCTGTATTTACCATTTCCCTTAGGTTGCGGACGTATGATCTGCATGTTGAAGTTGTCAGCACGCTGTTGGTGCTGCTTTCTTCTGTCGCTTTCCCCCGCGACCATACGCGAGATGCAAACGACGTGAGTGCGCACAATCCGTTTCTGCACATGCTGATGGCTGCGGCACTCGGTGGCGGGAAGAAGTCGTACTGGGCACCTGGTATCGTGAATCGACTGCTCCAGAACTTTATCGATCAGCTGCAGTCGCCTACAACGTCAAAAGACACGGGTGCGGTGCTCATTTCGCTGCAGAACTCGACAGAGATGTCACTCATCAAGATCTCGGAAGCGAGCGACCTCGCAGAGGAAGCCGAGCATTTCTCGTACCTGACGCTGGAAGGCATCGGAAGCCTCGCAAGTAGGTTTGACTCACCATTTAATGCTAACATTTCTGGGATGCTAGACTGACGTGCGCTGTGGATGTGCTTGGTGATGCTTAAAACCTGTAGCCAGCATCTTCCGATTTCCGCTGAGCTTCTATCAGTATTTTGTCGTGAACGATGCCCATTCGTGCCCGTTGACAGATCGAAGCGTCTTTCTGCTGCTGGTGCTGTTGCAGAGCTACCGCGATGACGAGACCGTGAACAATCCGTTCAGAGAGGCGTTGTGCAGCATTACAAACTCGGAAACATCTGAGGAGAACGCGGTGCGCACCATGAAGCACGACGAGTCGAGAACGAAGCTGCTGGAGCTTCCTTACTCGAAGTTGTTTACGGCAGTCGGTAGGAATGCACCGTACGAGTCGAGTCATCTGCTGCTCTACACGCTGATGTACACCAACACGATGATGCACGACGCGACCATCTCGCACTGCGACATGAGCCGCATGATGCTACCGCTGCTCGAGACGCTGTACCATTCGAGATCCGTCGACCCGAGCCGGATATACATGCTCGTCATCGTGCTGCTTACGTACACGCAAGACCCTGCTTTCGTTCGCGATGCGCACACCAAGATGATGGTGCACAACGTGCCGTGGTACTCGGAGCGGTACATCTTGGATGTGTCGCTCGGCAGTCTGATGATGGTGATCTTCACGCGCCTGATCTTCCGCAACATCACGCACTTCCAGGACAGCTTCATCCACCTGAACGCCTTCGCGGGGCTTTCAAATTTGGCGCGATACGCCGAGAACATCCACGTGTACGCTGCGCAGGGAATTGTCGGACTGATCGAGATGCTCGCGAAGAAAGAGATGCAGCTGGTGCAGAAGATGGAGCAGCTTTCAAATTCGCAGGAAATCGACGAGGCGGAGAAGGAGACGCTCGTGCAGAAGCGCCAAGCGTACGTCGAGTTTATCCGACTGTTGCTCGGGATCGTCTCGTCTTGTTTAAAGTCCAACCTGCTGCCGCGCAATCCGCAACTTGTATGTATCATCTTGAGTGCTGCAGCGTGTTGTGTTGTTGTCTGCTAACATGGCGCGTAACTGGAACCCATGTTCTCTGTGTAGATTTATTCGCTGCTCTATCGAGCAGAGACGTTCTCGGCGCTGCAGCGCCATCCTGAGTTCACGCACCATGTCTACAACGGTCCGGTGTGGAACACGCTCGCACGCTTCGGCGCGATCGTCGAGTCGAAGACGACACCGGAGGACGTGCTAGATGTCGACACGGTGCTCAACATCATCCGCGCCGAATGTGTGAGCCTCCTGGCGTCAAACAGTGCGACGATGACGACAAACGTGCGGAGTCGCAACGGTTCGGATGGCAGCGCGTCCCTGGAAGACGAAGACGCGAGCTACAGGTACGAGGAGGAGACGTACCCGGAGCAGTTCTTCGTGCCGTACATCTGGAGGCTCATTTATGAGCAGACGCCGGATTTCTGCTGGAAAGTGGACAAGATCACGCTGTTTGCGCCGAGCAAGACGAGCGTGTCGGAGTAAGCAAGCAGCAATTGCAACAACAGATACACATAGAAGGCTGCGATTATGGGAGAATGTGTCTGGGAAGCAGCGGTGCAGAAAAAATCTCTCAAGATATGATAAAATATGGGCAAGCCGCCAAGGCGTTGTGCTCATGTGAGATGTGAATAGCAGCAACGGGAAGCGAGAGCAAAGACAATAGAGGCAAGCGCGGCACGATCGCCATTGGGTTGGTACTGGTGTGTTGTTGTATTTACAGTGATGTTAGAAAGTGTACGTTGCTGGATCACGCGTCTCACCATCTAGTTCTTGCCAGCGATCTTGCGCACGGTGCTGATCTTGCGCTCCGCGAACATCGGGAGCACGAAAGCCGCCTCGTGGACCTTGCTGTTGTAGTATCGGAGGGTCTCCTGCATCTCAGCCGACGGTGTGCGCTTTGGCTTGACGAGGGCGTCCTCGGCCTCGTCGAGCGAGCACACGATGAAGCCGATCTGACCCGACGGGTACGTTGGGATCGTCGTGAACGCGTACTGGATCGTCGGGAAGTAGTTCTGGCAGCGGGTGAGCACCTCGACGATGAGGTCCAGGTGCAACCAGAGGCACTCGCCCTGGGTGCAGACAATACCGCCTGGCGCGAGCGACTTCTTCATGTTCTCGTAGAACTCGGCGCGGAAAAGCACTTCCGCAGGGCCCACCGGATCCGACGAGTCCACGATGATCACGTCGAACTTCTCGGTGGTGTTGTCGCGCAGGTACGCCGCGGCGTCCGCGTGGATGAGCGTGCAGCGCGGGTCGTCGAACGACGTGGCGAGCGTGTTCTTGAAGAACTTCTTGGACACTTCGCACACCATCGGGTCGATCTCGCAGAATACGATCTTCTCGACCGAGTCGTGCTTGACGACCTCACGGAGCACGCCGCCGTCGCCGCCGCCCACGATGAGCACGTTCTTTGGCTGCTTGTGCGCGAACATCGGCAGGTGAGTGATCATCTCCTGGTACGAGAACTCGTCGCGCTCTGTGCACTGGATCACGCCGTCGAGCACGAGCACGTTGCCGTACGTCGCCGACTTGAACACGAGCACGTCCTGGAAGTCGGACTTGCCCTGGAAGAGCACCTCCTCCATCTCGAGCGAGAACTTCTGGCCAGGCCAGAGCGCCTCGGTCTCGGAGAACCACTTCTTCTCAGTTGGAGCAGCAGCCATTGTTGTTGGAATAGACGAAAAGAGCTGGGCGCGGGGGATGCGTGTCAGCGGGTGTTCTTGACGAAATGAGGCTGCTGACGAAAGGAACCGGCGGCGGAGAAACGAGCAGCGCGGTCGGACGAGCTGCCCCGCGAGCATGCGCCATCCATCCATCTGAGCAGCCACTTTGGTGAGCCCACCATGTGGTCCATCCCGCTCAGAAACGCGCTCAGATTCGACGTGGACTCAGGTAATTTGCAAGGTTTTATAGCTATTTCGAGGTTTTTCGACGTTTTTTGTCATGTTCCAAGGGAGATGACCTTAGTTTCATGTTTTCACATATTTGGAATTTAATCAAGAAAATGCTATTTGTAGAGAAAACCGACGTGATGTCGCCTAGCCTTCTCGACGAGTTGGTCGTTCACGTTGCTGGTGTTGGTCGCTGCCGTTTCCAACATGACACCTCAGCCTGCCGGCGTTGCGAAATCCGAGAATGAGCAACATCAGCAAATCAAAGCACGAGCGGACGAGGCAATCGCAAGCCAGACAGACACGTACGTGCGAGCGAAAGTGGCAGCGCCAAGCAATCGCCCATTTGCACCATTTTCAAGATCTGATTATCTGAAAAACTCTAAAACACTTTTTATTTTGCAGAACTGGTCAAGCAAGCAAACACAAAGCTCAAAAAGAGACAGTCTTAAAGTCATCATTCGAGATTTGTTCTTCGATTCAATTTTCTCATTTCATGTTTCGACCGATTAAACTATGAAGAATAACAAAAAATATCACGTTCTGACATGAACCAAGACAAAATAAGGTGGTGACTTATTTGCTGCAAACATTTTGACAAAAACAGGTAATTTGGTCTGACGTTTGTGAAGTCAAAATAATATTTAAAAGGGCCAGAATGCTAATTATCATTGTGTAAAATAGCCATACTTGGATCGAGTACAGATAAACCTGCCAAATTTGATATGACCCGTGGACACAAAATGTATCATATATAACAGTATGATCATATTATAGAGGTGTCAATGCCCTCCAGTCATTTGTAGCTTCCCAAACAACAAAAAGAGCACGAATTCGTG
>JAADXK010000529.1:0-20974 GCA_023337805.1 Globisporangium barbulae
ACGGTATTTCTGGCCACGCTCCGAATCCTGTGAAGGGTTTCAAGGAAGCGCTCAAGAAGCGAGCTACAGTGGTTCCCATCGATGAGTACAGGACAAGCAAGCTGTGTTCGACTTGCCACTCGCCACTTGCACAAGCTCTTCGCTTGACCAAGACGAAAGATAAGGAAGTCGTCTTGAAGAAGACCAGAAACGTTTTGCACTGTGCCTCCAGTGACTGCAAAGCGACCTTCTGGAACCGAGACGTCAACGCTGGGCTTAATATCCTTTCTCTTCTCCATTGCAAGCTACGTGGCGTGAGAAGACTGGAGGCTTTTAGTCACAAGTAGCTACTAGGATTGAAGAAGAAAAACAAACGTGCGCGGGAAGAGCTTGCTCATTTCAGCGCACATGGTTCGGAGAAATGCCGACGGGCATTTTGATGATGAGAATCCGTACAGGGTACAATGTGTCCGACGAAGTCGGGCACAACCACCTTGTCCTCAGTGAATATGGACTAACAACATGGACACCTCTCGTGTGATCGATTGCCCTTCACGTGATCACCAAGTTCAGCGCGCAATATACAACCAAGCAGAGCTTCCAGTAGTGTACATTTACCAGCATGCAATCGATGCGACTCTGTGCAAGTTGAGGGTGTCGGAAACTCGTGGCTTGGAGCGCTGGAGCCCACAAACTTCAGAAGTGGTAGTGAGATGCGCTCGACACAATTTGAGAATGGGCTCGCTGAACTTGGCCCTCTATTGCGACGTTCCGTCGATTTCGCTCAGCTCATGGACTGTTGGATGGATCTTTGGATGAACGGCATCGCCTCCATTCTCCGTCGTCGGTCGAAAGCACATACGGCACCACGAGCAGTCTCAGTCTTAAGCAGCCTTATTCATACAGATACCTCAGATGGCAAGCGCGCTGAGAAGAGGCCTCGGGCTCTTACTGCTATTGCTGGTGGCGGTGGTCTACTGCACGACTGCAGTGGACGTCGGCGATGGCGATCCTCGACGTCTCCGTAGCAGCACCAGTGGGTACATACGTGCCAGCAGATCGCTGTATGAGCTCGATGACGTCCAACCCCAGGAGCTTCGCTCAAAGCCGTTCGTACTCGTGACGACCGCGAACTCGACCTCCGCCGGTGGAGTCATCGCCACCGTGCTCTCGCCCAGGTTTTTGATCACGATGGCGACGTGGCTCACATCAGCAGATTCCGCTTCAACCTCGCCGTCCGGTCCGCTGTTTGCAGTGTCAGCCAATCAGACGATCCCCGTCAAGCAGGTGTGGTTCGAGCGAGACTTCACGCCAAGCGATAGCAACAACCGCTCGAGTCCGTTTGCTGTGATCGAGCTGGAGCGAGACGCTCTCCCAACTGTTGAGCTCTCGACATCGCTGCTTGCAGTCGAGAGCGCGCTCGACGTGGTCTACTTGGACCCTGTGCTGCTCAGAACGAGTGAGCCATTGAAGAGCCTCTCGAGTGTGGTCCTGCCCAGCGACGCCTGCAACCAGATCTCGCCAGCCAGCAGCAGCAGTGGCGATGACGGTGTGCTTTGCGTTCAGTCGAATCGTCCTCAAGAGCCCTTCAAGATGGGCTTTGCGATGGTATCGGGACGCGTGGTTGGGATCGTGAGCGATGTTGGTGCTGCTGGTCAAGGGACTCCCCAGTCGTTTGTCTACTTTGGCTCAGCGCCGCACAAGCAGTTCCGGGACCTGGCCACCAAGAACTCACTTAAATGGGAAAGTCAGGAATCTCCAGTCATTGCCATCACTTCGTCTTCATCGCTAGTACCAAATCCAACAACAATATCACCAGCATCATCAACACCTTCATCATCGCCGGTTAGTCCCACGCGCGTGGCGTTCTTTGGAGATGACGCGAGCGAGCTGAACTGCGGTGGAGTCCAGATCGCCAGCGACTACATCCTCACATCAGCCTCGTTTGTATTGAGGCGCAACGTCACTCGCGTCGCCCTCCAAAACGGCGTCTTTGCAGCCAGCGTCCCCGTGATGAGCCAGATCATCCACCCGAGTTTCCAGCTGAGAAGCAACGACACGACGGCGTTTGATGTCGCCGTGCTCTTCGCTCCCAGTCAAGCAAACCCGGCTTCGTCGGTCGTGCTGGACTCAATCAGCGTACCAGTGTACATCTCGGTAAGGCGCCTGCAGCTTGGCGAGTCTTCGCAGCTCCAGTCCGTCCAAGTTCTCCCGCCCACAAGCTGCACAACACCAGCCAGCAATATCGAATGCAGTGCTGCACACTGTGTCGAGGATGTGCCAGAAACTGATGGTACTAGGTACCTGAGAGTCCCAATCCAGTCAACGAACGCTGCGCTCTTCAGGGATTCCAGCGAAGTGAGTTACTTGATAGGGCTCCAGCCGGATACGTCCTCATCAAACACAGCAGATCACTTCTTCCTCGTGGCTGACGTGGCGAGCTTCATCGACGCCGACTCTGTCGGGCACACATGGAGAGAAATCTTTCATTCAGAAACGGATGCCGCGTATCAGATCGCCGTACTACCGGCAAATCTCGCCACTGCACGTGCTCACGGCTGCCAACTGCGTAGTCGACGGAGAAGTCGGGTGGGCTGCGGTCGGCTCAAGCGTCTCCGCAGGCGACTCGGACGAGATCCTCCGCGTCGCTCAACCCAGCATTGTGATCCACCCAAAGTTCGGATCTCCGTACACGGCATCCAACGATGTCGCGATCCTGACACTTGAGCGCGTCACGTACTCGACGCCGATTGCGTTCGAGACAGCCGCCGACTTTGCGGATGGGATGCCAGCAATGATGACTAGGTACGGAGGTTTCAGTGGCTCGAGTCAGAGTGTGAAGGCTGTCAAGTCAGTCGCACTTCCCGTGTGGTCGAAGCGGAAGTGCACGGCGTCGCTCCCGAATGTGGACGACAGCATCCTGTGCGCTGGCGGGGAAGCCGGTAAAGACGCGTGCACCGGTGATGCCGGCAGTCCGCTGACCATCCAGAACAGCAGTGGTGAGGATTTCCTGATCGGCATCGTGAGCGCTGGGTACGGCTGCGGCCAGGAAGGCATGCCGAGGTTCTACGCTCGAACGGCGTCGCTCATGGAGTTTGTCAAAGCGTACACGCTCGGCACCAAGTGGAGCTCGTCGGTCCCTGTCAAGGCTCCCATCATCGGAACGAGCGCTCCAGTAGCCATCGAGGATCGAAGTGCAAGCTCGACTTCGCTGATCCTGTCCGAGCTGAGTCCAGCGAGTCAGAACAAAGTCTTGTCGTTTCTCATTGGCACGGAAGATCGCTCCAACATCCTGGACAGGGAGCTCAAGACGCGACTGAGCGGCGACTTGAGCTCGATCACACTGAGTTCGTCTGGGGGCCTCAGCGTGGTCACTCAGATCATCGAAAAGCACAATGCGCTGGTGCTCAACCGGCGCTGGGACCGCTTTGGCACGGCCGCCGCAGCGGGCGAAGGGAGCTCTGTTGCTACATCTTGTGGCGTTTGAAGAGAGAGTGAATAGTGATATTATTTCCGGTATCTGGAAAAAATCGATTTCCGGGAGGTTGCTGGAGCAAGCATCGGGTAAGCAACCAAGCACGCAACAGCTGAAGGTGCGCCTAAAAGGTTGCAACCCCAACTCAGCGCGCAGTCATCGCTCTACAGAAATTCTCGTCAGCTTTGGTCACGTCAGTGTCAGAATGGATGCAAAACTATGTTTCGTGACGGCTGTGCCGCGACGATTGACAACTCATGATACAGCGCCTCTCCTTCCCTGACACTATTTTCGAGTACAGTCCCATCTTCTGAAGGAGCGCCTCCAGACGTTGTGCATGTTTCAAAAAGATGTCTACTACACAAGAAGCTGAGCGTCGGAGCAGCATCAGAGACTGACTGCAATTTCCCTTTACACTCCATGAGTCTTCGCTGGGATGATGTTCACTCGAGCGTCTACTTGCTAGTCTGACCATGGACAGAATCTAGACGCCAATCAGCCTGTGTGTCGCCATATATGTAATTGCACAGCGCAAGTAGTTTCTTGATAAGAGAGCATAATCTTCAAGAGTGAGCGAGCACCGAGATTAGTTTCAAAATGGCAGATCAAGACCACATATGAGTCCTCTGGATCACCTTATGTTATGCCTCATGCGATTCCAGAGATGCCAAAGGGAGGAGTTATAACATTCGGTTGAAGGCCAAGTCAGATATTTGAGAACATCCAGACGTTTATCCAATCCAGAATTTTATCCAGTTTCGACAACGTCTTGGCTTTTGTATGACTTTATATTTTATCCAAATTACCAAAAATGGAGGCATTTATACTGGTTTTGTATCAAAGATGAATAAATCAGAGCCTCCATCAATTCATACTAATTTTAAGAGGCGGTGTACCCAACCACAAAAAATGCACACAAGCGCGCAGCCATTAACGTAGCGTGAGGAGCAGCAACGAGACTACCTCAGTTTATCGCTAAAGTGTGAGATTGCCGTCACAAACATACCTTGATGTTCTGTTAGATCTCTTCGCTTTAATGTCAATAAGTCATTACACAATCCACCCGACTTTAGCTATGTCGTTGCCTCAAATGATAACAAAAATAAGAACCTATTTCGAGTTATGTAGTATATAAATCTTATTTGAGGTAATCAGTACTACAGTCCGTAAAACCAGGCTTCGATTGCCGCGGGACATGAGCAACTGCCGCTTGAAGTGATTTGGCTACCTTCGCGCAACATTCCTCCCTGTTGCCACCTGTGGTTGGTACCCAAGTGACCACTGCCCTCACTCAGTCTCGAAATCTTCTTGTCCCCGACAAGCCGAAAAAGAAGAAAAGGATACCACGACGGCGGACCGCGGCGCAACCATGTTTCTCCTCGTGGCGCTCGTGTCCGTGCTGGTGCCGCTGTCGCTCTGCGTGGTGCCGTCGCTCGCGCGCCTCACGGTCTTCCCGTTGCTCTCGAGCCTGATCAACCGCTTCGCGTCCGCGTACCTGCAGCCGTGCCTCAAGGCCGAGTACGCCTTTGGCGCGTGGGAGGACCGCGCGGATGCGCCGAGCGGCGTCACGATCTCGCTTTTCTTCGTCAAGCTCGCGCTCGAGTTCCTCAAGACGCTCGCGTTCGCCAAGCAGGGCGTCGCGCCGCTCGTGCTCCGCGCCGTCGAGATCCAGAAGCTCACAGTGCACCTCGCGACGACGTGGAAGGTTGTGCTGGAAGTTGAGAACGTCGAGGTGGACGCCATCATCACGGACCCGAACGTTGACGGCGTCTTCCAAGTGCAGGACGCGGTCACGATGAAGCTGAACGAAGCCACCGGGTGGATCAACCGATTCGTGGCGGAGAAAACGAAACAAGAGCAACGAGCTGCCCAGTCGACTGTGGTTCCTGGTGCGGCGCCCAAGGCGTTCTCGTTCAAAGACCGCGTCGTGCAGCTCATCATGGCGCAAGTCGAAGTGAAGGTCACGAACGTCAAGGTGAACGTGACCAGCGACATTGCGCCTACTATCGCCACTGGTGTGAAAACCGGCGACGTCTCTGCGTTGCCTACGCGTGCGACAGTCAGCTTGAGCGCGTTGGATCTGTCCACGTTGGTCAAGCACGAGAACTCGCAACAAGCCCTGGAGCTCGTGCTCACGTCGGAAGACATCCGCGTGCAGTACACGATCCGCCTGAAGGACTTTGGCGTATACGCTGAGAAGGTCGACCCCAACAAACCTGAAGAAGAAACCGAGAAAGACAATCTCAAGAGCGGACCTGTAGAAGGTGCAGTGGCTCTGCTGAACCTCCCAGAAGTGGAGCTGAAGGTGGAAGTGCCGCCCATGGCGCGCGTTCTCGGTATCGTTGAGAACATTGCACCGATCCCTCTCGCCAAGCGCCTGTGCCACGTGGAGCTGATCTTGTCTGACACGAACCGCGTGACGCTCTCGCGCGAGATGCTTACGAGCGTCCTGGGCGACCTCTACGTGCCATACTTGGACTACCAGACACTCGTGAAGTCGATTCGCCTGCAGGAGTTTGATAAGACGGCGGCGTCAAAGGACCTCTCTGCCGACGACCGTGCGTTCTACTTGGAGAACGTCGGCAAGGTGGACGCGAATGCCAAGTTGTCGGCGGACGAGAAGAAGCGTCGCTCGGCGAAGCTGCTGGAGATCGAAGAAACGCTTTCGCTGAACGAGATTCTGAAGCTCCAAAGCCGTGCGCTCGGACTCGCGAGCTACTTCCGCAATGGCCAAGAAGAGTTATCGCTGACCGAGTTCAATGCTATCGCGCAAGAACTCGCAGCCAAGCCTGAGAACATCCAGTTCGGCTCGATGCAAATCGCGCTTCGTCTCGAGAGTCTCAGCGTCGGCTTCGTGGAGAAGAACGCCCAGGTGGCCGAGTTTGTGTTCTCGAGCTTCGGTGTCAACCTGGTCACCTTCGCGGTCCCAAATGGCGACAAGCGCAGCCAGGACATTGAAGTGGCGCTGGAGCACATCCTCTTTGTTGTGAACAAGACGTCGTCAGCCATGAGTCCAGTGGCGTCGCCCGTGTCCAAGCTCATCTTTGCAGACTTCAGCAAGATCGCAGCGCAGTCGGACCCGCTGACGCGACCGCAAGTACTGACTGCTCACGTTGTTCAGTACAAGAGCGGCAAGCAATCCGTGGAGGCGTGTTTGAGCCACCTGAACATCATCGCTGCTGCTGACGCACTGGAGTACTTCTTGATGAGCGTCGACCGCCTGAGCACGAGCACGAGCCAGACGATGGCTGCTGCGCACCCCGCGTTCGAGTCAATCGCCACGGTGGAGCAATACAACGCTGAAGCGCTCGTGGTCAAGTCGGAGGATGAGAGCAAGACTGCGGACGTGTCGATGGCACCATTTAGTTTGCTGGGCGGCAAGGAGCTCCAGCTGAACGTCGCCGTGGACGACTGCCACATCGTGTTGACGCCGCCGCGCTCGTTCGCCAAGACGTTCTACTCGGACGTTGACCTGGGCTCGTCTCGCAACGAGTCAGTGATCAACTGCCGCGTGGATCTACCGCTCAGTCTGAGTGTGGAAGTGGAAAGCTCGAAGACCCGTGAGTCTGTGGCGCTCAAGGCCACTAACATTGGCATCCTCGCGCGTTACATTGAAGGTGCCGAGGACTACGAAGCGCTTTTGGCGCCAACGAGTTTCTCGGTCAGCTTTTTGCTCGAGCAAGACGCTACGAACCGCTACCTGTGCCACCAGAAGGTGTCGATGAAGATGCCAGATTTTGTGTTTGCGTTCTCGGACCTGAGTCTGGCGCTTGTGGCTTCGTGCCTGCAGTCACTGGGAGCGATGCAGCTGACGACTGCTGAGCAAGCGCAACTGAAGCTCAAGAGCAAGCTGAAGCAAGACGAGTTGCGCCGCCAGGCCGAGTTGGATGTCATCTTGGCCCGCATGCGTCGCCTCTTTGAAGACATTGACGAGAACCAGAACGGCCAGATTGAACTCGGCGAGCTTTTGATGCTCCTGCGCCGCGTGAAGGTTGGTGACTCGCTGTTGGAGAGCGAGCTGGAGTACTTTGTTCGCGTGCTGTTCAAGGAAATCGACCGCGATGGCAACGGGTACCTGGAGTTCGATGAGCTTCGTACGTTTCTGCGTGACGACCTGCTCGCGACGAACGGCGCGTCGGGAATTAGTGAGTACGATGGGACGAGTGCTTTGAGCGGCTTCCTGAACCTTCGTGGTGGTGAATATTGCTCGGACGAAGTGCTTGAGACCCTGTGCGGCACCAAGATCACGAACGTTGCTCAGTTTCAGGAGTTTATGCAGAAGCCGAACGTCCAAGCGCGATTCTGGGACCTGTTTGAGAGCGAAACGCGTGTTGTGAACCACACCTTCGGTACTCAGTCGCCTCTTGACGTGCAGAAGAAGCTCGTTCGCCTGTTGAAGAACTACGAAGCGGCTCAGTTTTGCTGGGAATCGTTTGTAGTCCCAGCCATTGACGAGAAGGAGCGCGAAGCTGTGATCACGACGTGGTTGGTGCAGCCATTCACGCACTGCGGTGGTATCAGCGAGTACCAGAGCGCGGCTCGCGTTATCGCGAAGAAGAAGCGCGACGGCATCTTCAGCGCTGCGCTCAACGAGACCGAGCAGCTGGTGCAGCTGGCTCAGCAGTCGGGCCCAGCTAAGAAGGAACTCAAGTTCACCACGGATTTGCAACTTGGTAACCTGAACTTCGTGCTGACGGACCCTGAGTTGCCAGTGCGATACTGCCGCGGTGACTTCAACGTCCAAGACGTTACGGTGTCCGTAGAATTGTCTGGCAAGGACATTGATGAGACTGTCCCTGTAGACTGGGTGGGACTTGCAACGTCTGGAACATCGGCATGGACCGCTCTCTTCGGCGTCCACCTGTCTGCGTCGTGCTACAATGAACTTGCGTCTGACATGGAAAGCGTGATTGAGCCGTGGGAACTCGCTGCTGGCCTGGATTCCGTCGAAGGCGAGAACGGCTTCTCCATGTTGATCGAAGCTGCGAAGCGTTTCCAGATCAACGTGACTCCGGGTCTCTTGAAGATGTACCGTACTCTGATGGACGTACTCGACGGCGAGGCGGAGCAAACTGCTCTGCAGCAGCACCAAGAAGGCTTCCACACTGCGTTGACTGCGCGATCGGAGAAGGGCGCGGACTGCTTGGTGCAGAACTTCACCGGCTGCAAGCTGTCGCTACAGCTAAATGGCGAGCCAGATGAGATCGTGGTCGACACGAATGATCGCGTGTACATCAAGAAGAGCGCTCTCATGGACGGAAAGGCGGCTCTGGACAGTGTGAAGATTGCACAGTGGGGCGAAACGAAGGGCAAGTTTGAGCTCCCTTCGTTTGGCAGCATCAACCTTCCAGTTGTGAGCGGTGATGTGCCCCCGTCGACGATGTTTGTGACCGCGTTCTGCCGTCTGGAAGACCCGATGAAGCAGCGCTTGGTGTTCAAGTCGAACTTGTACTTCTGCAACCACAGCTCGCAAGTGTACCAAGTCAAGTACTTGGTACTCGGAAGCGAAGACCGTGAGTCGGTCACTTCGCAAGTGTTCACGCTGCGTCCGAACGAGCGCATGTCGCTGCCGGTCTCGCTGCTCATGGGCATGACTGAGCTGTACGCGCGCCCAGAGTACTTTGAGCAGTGGGTGATCAAGGCGTCGTTGAACAACGACCTCTTGACTTCCAGTTCGGCGATTGACGAGCTGAATGAGTACGAGAAGAACCGTGAAGCGACCAAGCTGCAGCGCCGCGGAGGCACCATTGTGTATGGTGAAACGGAGGAGAGCTGCACGAAGATTCTCAAGCAGATCGCTCCGAACATGCTCGTTCGTCGCTGGCACTTGCGCACCCACTTTGAGTGGGAGATCTCGCTGCTGCCGCCGTTCGTTGTGCGCAACTCGCTGCCGTACAAGATTGAGTACCGCTTCATCGAGTACAAGGTGAACTCGGCCAAGAACGTGAATGCTGAGTTCTCGAGACTCGACAAACTGCTTCGCGCTGTGGAGGAGCCGACTGAGACCGACGTCGTGTTCACTGGCTCTGTGGAATCGGGCCATGACACTGAGATCGCTGGCGTGTCGTGCCTTACCCCAGGGTACATCTCGATCCGTCTGGTGACTGATGCGATTGGTGAGATTAAGGGTGCTGCTTCTCCGTGGTCGAAGGCCATGCTGATGGCGATTCACGCGCCAATTGAGCAATTCTCCATTGCTCGCGAGGTGGTGACTGTCGCTGGTGGAGCACAGTTCAGCGTTGATCGCCTGTCGCTGCCAAGTCTGCCACGCCTGGTGCGTTTCTCCAGCCCGTACTGGATCATGAACAGCACCTCATTCGACTTTGCACTGGCGTCGACTTCGCCAGGTGCAAAGCCGAGCTCGTTTGTTGCTCTCGAAATTCCTAGCGACTTCAACCATCCGATCATCACCTCTCTGGAGAACAACCGTTTGAGCCTGAAGCCACTTGCCGCGACCAACAAGCGCCCTGCGGCCTGGGAATCTCTTGGAAAGATCTGCGAGACGTCGTTCCGGTCGTCCCCGATCTCCGAGGATACAGTCAAGAACGGCACTTGGTCGGAGCCTATGAACACGACCACGATCAACACGGTCGGCGAGTTCGTGTGCGGCCCAGCGGTCTTCGCCGTCAAGGTGGAAGGTCTCTTTGGCATGTTCGAGCAGGGCGTGGGCTTGACCCTCAGTCCTCGCTTCTTTGTTCAGAACCGAACGAAGGAGAAGCTGTTCTTGCAGAGCTTCGGCAGCACAGAAGGTGACGTGGAGAAGGTGACCGACGTGTTCCAGAAGCGCAGTGCTGAAGACGTGCAGTCGTTCCGAGTGGAGCTTGAGGATGGCGAAACGGCCCCTCTGTACCACTTTGCACCTCTGAAGAAGAATGAGGAGTTGAGCAAATGCCAGAAGTTCATCTCAGTGTCGTTCTCGGAGGAATGGGCTGGCGAAGCTGCTGAGAAGTGGTCGTTCTCGATCCCGATCAACGCTGCTGGCGACTTGTACGTGCAGATGTACTCGCCGTCCCGCCAGAAGGAAATCATCTGCCAGGCGAGTGTGCAAGTGATCGACATGTACGTGTACGTGATTTTGAGTGACGTCTCGAGCGCCCCGCCGTACCGCATCGAGAACTACACGCCGTTCACCATCGACTGCGCGCAGCTGGGTGAATCGTCGCTGTTCAAGAAAGCGGACAAGGAGATGGACATCACGATCAAGCCTGGCGAGTGGCGCTCCTTTGCGTGGTACAACCCGCTCTCGAAGGATCGCAATGTCGAGATTCGCGTTTCACATCGAGATGCACCACAAGCGAAGACGAAGAAGTACGACATTGACTACGTTGGGTACCACGACCCGATTTCGATTGAACTGGCGTCCGAGGGCGGTGACAAGTCGGTGATCAAGAAGAAGTTCGAGCTCGTGGTGCAGATCGTGGTGGACGACAGCACGCGCGTGTTCAAGTTCATGGAGAAGGAGCTGGAGATGAACCGTCTGGAGAGCCAGGAGGCGCAGTTCGAGAACGAGTTCCAGCAGCGCAAGATGCTGTACGCGTCGTCGTTCGACATCCGCCTCGCCGGTTTCGGCCTCTCGCTCTTCGATGGCTACCCGCAGGAGGTGTTCTTTGCGTCTCTGGATGTGCTTCAGATCCAGAAGGTTCCGTCGTCGCTGCAATGGGTCTTCTCGATCTTCAACCTCCAGTTGGACGACATGCTCACGACCGCCAAATTCCCGGTGATCTTGAACCCGATCGATGCTGGCTACAGTGACAAGGCTGTGGGTAGAGACCCCAAGCCACTGCTACGACTGGTGCTCGACGCCGATCTCGCTGCGAAGGTGGGCACGTACAAGCTGCTCGAGTTCGACCTGAGCAGCTTCTCGCTCAAGGTGGACGTGGACTACCTGGTGAGCCTCGTGAAGCTGTTGGAGCCGTACCTCGTGTCTGACGCGACGGTGGTGAACCGATCAGCGCGCACGCTCGAGCAGAGCCTGAACCGGCGCGTGCCGCCAGTGCCGATCATGCAGCTGACTGCCGACGGCAACATCATGCACGATCTAGTGTACTTTGACGTGCTGCGCATCCACGCGATCACGATCGAACTCGAGTACTCGATCACGCGCAAGGACATCGTGTCGTCCACTGGTGGCAACGGTCGTTCGGTCATCTTTGGGTTCCTGAGCCAAGTGATCGGCCTCGTGGGCTCGAACCTGAGCGGCTCACCCACGCTGAGCTTCAACGAGATCATGATCGCTCGCTGCTTCTCAACCAAGCAGCGTCTGCAGAACCAGCTGATGCAGAACTACATTCGCCAGGGCGTGCTGCAGGCGTACCGTTTGGTGGGCAGTGCCGATATCATCGGCAATCCGATCGGTCTGGTTGAGGACCTGGGCTCCGGCGTGATGCAGTTCCTGAAGATCACGAAGGGTGAAGTGCTCGGCGACTCGCAGACGCGAGGCGAGGGCGTCAAGGTGCTGGGCAAGACGATCGTCAAGTCTGGCGCGTCGACCGTGGCGAAGATTACGGGCTCGCTCGACCGCTTCGTGGGTGAATTTGCGGACGAGGAAGAGAAGACTGCGAGCGGGAACGAGAAGGAGAATGAGAGCCCCACGGGCATCGCGCCTCTCGACGGCGGCATCCAGTTCGCCAAGGACCTTGGCAAGGGACTCACGGGCATCTTCACCAAGCCAGTGCAAGGTGCCATGCGCGGCGGCGTGACGGGGCTCGTGCAGGGCACGGTGTCTGGTATCGCTGGTCCGGGCGTCGTGCTGCTCAAGCGCCTGACGTCGACGTCGCACAGCCTTGCACTGGGTGTACAATCGACGGTCGTGGATCGCTCACCGTTCGGTGGACGTCGCCGCATGCCCAAGCAGATCGTGAACAACAAGCTCATCGCGGAGTTCGACGCGTCGCACTACAAGCCGAGCCGCTTGCTGCTGGAGGTGATTGGCGCGAACGGCCTGCTGTCGGACGACTCGTGCGACCCGCTGTGCGTGGTGCGCATGGACGACAAGGTGATCCTGAAGACGCGCGTGCTGTACAACACTTTAAACCCGGTGTGGCAGGAGAAGGTGCAGGTGGAGATCTCAGGCAAGGAGCAGGAGCTGCAGCTCGTGGTGAAGGACTCGTACGGCGGCGCGATCGACAAGACGATCGGCAAGTGCATCCTGTCGATGGCGCAGCTGCAGGAGGACTTTAAGCCACCCGAACACGCGTCGAACCTGGCCGAGTGGGTCAAGACAGGTGTCAAGCCGGACGACACGAAGAAGAACGTGAGCCACCAGGTGAAGGAGAAGGAGTATGACCTGCTGGTCTCCAAGTCGCCGCGTGGCGGGTCGGCGCTGCTGTCGATCGGCGGTTCGACCAACAAGCTGCGCGCGGCCGGGAACGACTTCCAGGTGATCGTAACTATCGTCAGTCTTGAGAACTTGAAGACGACGAGCTCGAGCGGCGGCGGCATGCTCGGTCTGGGCAACTTGGTGAGCAGCACGCCCAACATCACGCCGTACATCTCGATCCACGTGGGCGCGAACGTGAGCCGCACGAACACGGCCAAGATCAAGTTCGTCACGGGCGAGAAGAAGCAGTACATCGGCAGCGCCGAGTGGAACGAGACGTTTACGTTCCCGTTCTCGAGCAAGGAGTTTGCGGTCGATGGGAAGACGCCGCCGTCGGTCATCCTGTCGCTTAAGGACAAGAGCATGCTGCACGACGAGCGTCTGGGCCGCGCGTTCAAGGCGCTGGACCTGTCGATGGCTGGCGCGGGCGCTGGTGCGGTGGTGGAGAAGCTCAAGATCACGGAGAAGGGCGACGACTCGGGCGATGTCATCGGGTACCTGAACGTTAAGATCGAGCTGGTGTCCTCGTCGGTGGCGGAGCCAGAGGAGATTGATGGCGATGATGATGCAGATGTGAAGGACCCGGCGACGCCTAAGACGGCGACGCCGCGACGAGCCGGCTCGCTCGGTAACCTCAAGGCCGGCAAGATCCGCGTCGCGTGTGAGTTCATCTAGATGGATGAGGCGATGTGAGCAAAGGAGATGGGGAGAGTTCTGTGGTGTACATGTCGACGATGTTAACTTTGCTGATTGATAATGAATGCATTACGTGTGTGCAATGGTGACGTCGACTGGGTGCTGAAACGAGCTGCCAGTTGTTGCCAGTTGAAACCTGGTATCCCATCCACGACTGCAGGAAGTATCGATTCGAGTGAAGAGACGACGTCGCTCTTTACTTACCACAATCTCCACCTTCGGCACAGTTTATTCCCGCACGAACGCCTTCAACCACACACCATCCATGCCAGCACCAAGCTCAATTGGTGGTGGTAATGGTCTGTTTCTGTGTGTGAAAGAAAACACGTTGAGCATCCATGATGCGAATATGAGAACAGAGTAAATTATATGTGCGCTTGTTAATCAAAGTCCATGCGGTAATTCCCTTTGTCACCGTCGATGGAGGTAGGTAAAAATACATGGAGTACAAGTCAGGAGGTCTTGTCTACTGCTGCTGGAGCGCGAACTGTCGGATGCCGTCGAGGTACTCCATCGCGACTTCGTTCGCCCACGACTTAAGCGACAAGTGGCCCTCGTAGAACACGCAGTGGCTGCCTTTCTCAGTCTCGACGAGCATCCAGAGCGGGCTCTCGTCGAACCAGTCGTACTAGATCGACTCCTTCGTGCACACCGGGTCGTCCCAGGCGCTGATGCATAGTGCCGACCGCGCGGCGTTCGCGACGCCGTGCATCGGGTTGTTCTTCCAGTACGATTCGTGGTCCTTGTAGCTGTGCATCTTGAGCGCTACGCGCTCGTCGAAGTCGCGAATGCTCGAAGAGCGCAGGGCGTGTGGGACGTCGATCATTCTCGCGAGCTACTCCTTGTGACGGTACAGCAGGTTCTTGAGCGCCAAGGTCATGAAGAAATCGTACAGTTTGTGCATGCCGCCTTGGGAGAAGAGATCGTGCGTGTCAAAGCCTGGAGAGATGAACACGACGGCGTCCAGGCGGGTCGTGTCTCCCATCTTACCCAGGTACGAGCTCAGCAGGCCCGCGCCAGCAGAGAAGCCGACACCGTAGAGCTTGCTGAATGGGTACAACTTCTGGATCCGGTCGATGGCCTGGTTCAGGTCGTCCACGCAGCCAAACTCCTGGAGCTTGGGCGTCGCGAGCGTCATGCCGCCGTGGTCGCGCTTGTTGAAGACCACGGGCCGGTAGCCGTGAGCCAGAGCTTCAGCACAGAGCGAGCGCATGGCGTCGTTGCAGCCCGTGAGTCCGTGGAGAACCACGACGATTGGAGTCGTGCTGCAGCGGCTTGCCGTCTTTGGAACCCGGACCCGAGGCCTCGATCGCCCAGTCGAGCGACGTGTGGCCGCCGTCGCGCAGTTGCAGCACCTCGCGCTCGTATTTGATGCTCACCTGAGGCACGAAGAACGTGAGCACGATCTGGATGTGGCCGTTCGTCCACCACGTCGTCGTGTAGCGATCCATCAGCGGTTGCAGGCTGTGGAAGGAATATGCGAGATATATCAGTCAGTGTCATGTAAAGTAGGTATGTACTTATTTATGTGCAGACAGCGAAAGACGTACATTGGCGAGGAAGTTATTGAGCTTGGAGTTACCGGCGATGATGCGCTTGTGTGTGTTCTTATTCATAAAAAGCGCCATGTAGCAGAGCACGAGCGCGGTGATCATGTATGCACTGAGGTGGAAGACACAATGAGAGAGCGGTGAGATTCCGACATAGTCAAACAATAGACATAAAGGCGGTATGTGCAGTTGACGTACTTGTTGCTCGACGGGTCGATCATCGTGAGGTGTCAGATAGAGAACGAGAAAACGAGCGATCTCTTGAGCAGGTTCGCTGTACTCAGTTGATTTGGAAATGAGCCACGCGATCATGCACGGATCCACTCAAAACCGACGCTGAAGTTCACGCCAAGCAGGCCGCTTCCGTGCTGAAGGTGTCGTCCAACGACAGAGGCTTTCCAGGAAATATTGCGTTTCACAAATAGGGATCTTTCAAATCAAATCTCGTTGTGGTGTCCACGAATTCCACTCTGGAGGCGATGCTAGTTTGTAGCCAAATCAGAGTGCGAATCAAAATTTGCGTGGCTGAAACGTTTCCGCGTCCAAAATGATTAGCAAATTGATCTAATTATTCATCCGTCCAAAATGATTTTTTAAGTTCTCCTTCCACCAAAATTCAAAATCAATAGTCGACGTATTTTATGTTCAATACAGAAAACGCCAAAAATCCAAAAGTCTATGGTATCCGCTTCTAAATCAATCAACGCAAAAATACTGGACTCGTCCTCGCGCTACTGCACGTGCGTGAGGATGCTGGTTTGGGCTCTATGCCTCTGCTCTAAACGCACCTCACAGATCTTGCAGTGCTGGTACAAGAAGCTCAGCCTCGCGTTTCCTGCGTACTGTGCTCACCGGCCGCTTGCAGCCTTCGACTTGGTCGCCTGGACTTGGCCCATCGACTACAGGTAATGGCAAAAGTTTTCTATTCTGCTGGTATTCTTGATCGGCAGCTCACTCTGTTATACTGTCTCGTCACACGCTTGGCCGCCGCGCTAGTCAAGAAAGCTGCAGAGGCAGATGGTTAGAGTACTCGCCCATGCCAGGCGTCCAAAACCACGAATTTGCTGGGCGGTCAAAATGATTTAATTTGTTGGGCGATTGCCGAATACCTTGAGAAGCTCTGGATTTTTCACAGTACATTCGAACGAGAATCCAGCCTCGACTCAAATGAACCAAGTCAACATGTGCTCCTGCATTGCACTTTGGCTTACAAAGAGGGCATTCATTGTGGTGAAGTCAATGCGGCGGATGTGCTCATGCTCGTTGACTGACAATTCTTATGTAGCTACAACGTTTTCTGTTACAACTCTGGTGCATTCGCAAGCTGCGCGTAGAGTCCATTTGCTTGAAGCAGCTCAGTGTGCGTGCCTTGCTCCGCGATTGCGCCGCTGTCGTTCATGACACAAATCTTGTCCACATTCTGGATTGTCGACGATTGGTGGTGACCGATGAGGATCGTCGTGCGCTGACACCCGAGTGCCAGAACCATCTCGAGTACGTTCTGTACAGCCTTCTCGCACTTCACGTCAAACGCGCTGGTAATGTCGTCGAAAACCAGTACTGCGGGGTCCTTGAGAATCGCGCGAGCGATGGCGATGCGTTGCTTCTGATCGCCAGTCAGCTGCTCGCTAATCATGCCGAGTTGAGTCTTGTAGCCGTCTGGGAACTGCGAGATGAAATCGTGCGCGTTCGCCATCTTTGCTGCGGCCTCGATTCGCTCTTGTGTTGGCTTGGTGTCGAGTCCGAACGCGATGTTATCCGCAATAGTACCGACAAAGAGCGACGGCTTGTTTCCAACGTATCCAATTTGCGCTCGCAGCCATCTCACGTTCAGGTCCTTGATGTTGACGCCATCCAGGAGCACTTGGCCGCGCACTGGGTCGTAAAGGCGCTGGATGAGCGAGACGATCGTGTTCTTGACGTCATCACTTGGACTACAAAGTGCCACAGTCTCACCCGCGTTGATCGTCAAGCTAAAGTTTGTAAGCACAGCCACTTGTGGTCGCGCTGGATACCGGAATTCGACGTTCTTGAACTCGATCTTGCCGCAAATTGTTGCAGGAGTGAGCCCAGAGCTGTCAAAGGCGCTGATCGGGACTTTCCGCTTCGTCAGAGCCGCTATTCGAGAACCTGCTTGAAGCGCCGCGACAATGTCATCAAAGAGTGACGAGATCCCCGCGAGGTTCACGATTGTCATCACGATCGCGAACTCGGTACGCAGCATTTGCGTGATCGTGATGTGACCGTCACCCACCAGCTTGGCGCCGTACCACAACAGGAGCGCCAGTGCAGCAGTCGTCACGAACGAGTCAAAGCCCAAAGCTAGGCCGCTGATCTGTGCTTCCATCTGTCTCTTCCGCATCGGTTTTTGCAAGAGCTTCGAGTACTCTGCAGCCGCTACTTCCTCTATGCCAAGCGCGGCGATCGTTCGAATCTTCGTCAGCATTGCCAGCTGCACCTGCACGTCAGATTCGGTGCGCTGGTCGATGAAAGCGTCGCGGTCCGTCGGTCGGTAGTGGAGCATCTCAGTGAGCACAGCCGCTGGCACAATCGCCAGCACAACAAGCGTCAAGATCCAGCTCCCAAGCACAAACGAGACAAGCAGTGTCCCGATGACCATAAAGACGGCGCGGGTCAACTGCGCGAGGGTCTCATCTGTGAAAGCCGCGACCCGAGTTGCATCGAGCATCAGGTTTGCCACGAACGCGCCATTCGTGCGTTCTTTCGAGTCGAAGAAGCCAACGTTCTGGCGGCAGAGTGCTTTGAAACTCTGATCACGAAGCTGACGTACCAGTTTGTTCCCGGTAACAGTGAAGCAGAACCGCTCTAGCCATTCCAAGAGTACGCTCACCGCTGCGACGCCGATAAATAGGAGAGTGTACGCCACGCAGTCGGTGTACAGCTTGTCTAGGTGAGAGCGGTCTTCGGTCAGGATGAATTGGGTGTACTCGATCGTGATTGACGCAACCGCGGTGCTCACAGCAAAAGCCAAGGCCGGCACCACAAAACCGCCAAATGCCGAGCTGACTACTCCAACCGTGATGTACTTCCACTCTGGCTTGGAGAAGCGCACAATGTCCGCCAAGTTGATTCGCTGTTCTTGCAGCTCGTTGATTTCCATAGCGCTACCGTCTTGCATTCGCACTTTCCAAGGCCCTTCACTGTGCACGTTTTGCTGCGTGACCATGGTGTCATCTCCATTGCATTCATCGTAATGCTCATCCTGGCCGCTGAGCTTCTGGGTCCTGCACATGCTTCGATAGACCCCGTTCTCCATCTGCATGAGCTCTCCGTGCTTGCCACTTTCCACGATCGCGCCATCTTGCAGCACGTAGATCTTGTCCGCGTGGCGAATCGTGCTCAGTTGATGTGCGATCACCAAAGTTGTAATCTTGGTCTCAGCCATCAAGGTGGTCAACGCTCTCTGCACAATGCACACACTCTCGCTGTCGAACGCGCTTGTCGCTCCATCGAGTATGAGGATCTTCGGCTGCCGCACGATTGCGCGTGCGATCGCAATGCGCTGCTTCTGTCCGCTAGAGAGCATTACGCCTCTGTCGCCAACCACAGTTGCGTACTGACCGGGAAGTCTCATGATGAATTCGTGGGCGTTCGCCATCTTGGCAGCTCGAATCGCTTGGCTGTGGGTGATAGCACCACCGCCTGCAGCGATGTTCTCGAAGACGGTCGCAGAAAATAGCACGGGTTCTTGAGAGATCAATCCGATCTGCGATCGAAGCCAATTCACGTTCAGCGTCTTGATGTCATGGCCGTCGAGGAGTAGCGCACCACTCGTCGGATCGTAGAACCGCTCGAGCAGCGACACCAGCGTGGTCTTGCCACCGCCACTCGCGCTAACGAACGCGACTGTCTCGCCATTTGCAATGCTTACACTGAAGTTTTTTAGCACCTGAGCTTCGGGGCGACTCGGATACGCAAAACAGACGTCGACAGCTTCAATAGCACCTTCGCACGAGCTCGGGATAATGCCTTCGCCGCCCTTGGACGTGTCAATCGCTGGCTTGGTGTCTAGCCACTGGAACAGCGCTAGCGCCGTTTTTGTAGCCTCAGTAACAGCAGTGACGTTGTGCTGAAGATGATCCAAAGCATCAGCAACTATCAAGAGCACCACACACGCTGTGAGCATTGACCCGGGATCTGTGTCGCCTCCCGAGACCTTCTTGCCGCCGTACCAGAGCCCAATAGCGTAGATAGCCCATATGATACCCGCAATCGCAGCAAACTCCGCAGACGAGACTCTCGCAAGCTTGATGTTCAGCTGCTCAGCTGCCTTCGTCTTCTCCTGGAACATTGCCAGCGCGCGCTTTTCGCCATTGAGCGACACGATAGTACGGATAGAACCGAGCGTCTCCTCTGCGATCGCGCCTGCTTCGGCGTACAATGCCTGGGATATCTCTGCCTTAGCTGAAAGGTTCTTGAACAGCAGCCATACACCGACGACCACGAACGGCACTAAACCTGATACTATGAGCACGACGTCCCAGCCTTTTGCAAAGCCGATCGCGAGCCCAACCACGCAGCACGTCGCTGAGCGAATCGCGCCGCCGAGCTTGTCGCCCATGCCGTCTTTGATCCGGGTCGTGTCGCCTGTGAGCCGCGTCAAGAGCTGCAGCGCGTCGTTCTGGTCGTACCACGCGATGTCCAAGTAGAGCATGTGATGCAGCACAGCGCCACGCAGCTGCTTTATCTGTCGCTCAGCACTGTGGTAGAACGTCACGTACGCGACGCACTCTGTCACAAGCATGACTGTCGCGATGACCAAGTACTTGTACGCCGCTTGGTTTACTGCGTGTTGATCGATCGGCAGTTGTGTGAACACATTGAGGATGTCCCCAAAGACATAAGCGATGAGCGGGTTCATCGCACCACGCAGGATCGACATGAGGACACCGACACCGAGCAGCAGCAAGTCGAATCGTGTCGCGAACCGATAGAGCTTGAAGATATTGAGGCTCGCTGAACACACCGACACGCTTGTATTAACGCGACGTAGTGAATCAGAGCATGGGATCGTGACGTCTTCTGTATCACTACTCGCTTCCATGACGAGCTCTTCGCGCGGTGTCATCAGCGTCGCATATGGCTGCTGATCTTGCATGCACTGCTCTTCATCTTCGCTGATGTAAAGCTTAGGGATCACTACATTTTGTGGCGCCATCACGAACTCTCTCACAACGTCACTTGCTCTTCAGTCGCTGCGAATACCGAGTGATCAATCGCTTGAACAGAACGCACTGACACGACAAGGGAATGAGACAAAGAGCAGCCACATCATCAAGCGACGCTTCAAGCGTTTTGTGCACGCTTTAGGCACGCGTCAAGTATTTTGCTTGAACCGTGCACAAAACGTCTAAAGCGTGCACAAAACGTCTAAACGTCCAGTCCATTAATGGCTGCTCCCCCAAAGTTCTGAAAAAAGCAACCCCTCATTCTGCTGCAATTTTAGGCATATACACATGTGTTAAATTCGTTTTTTGCATCATTTATCCATCGCTATGGGCTATTATACGCTACTAGTTATTAAATTAGGCTATAAAGAATAATCTATTTTGGGCAAAAAGCTAATTAGCCAGCCACCGTTTGAAGCGTCGGGACTGTTCGGCAAATCGTTTCCTTTTTGTCCGTCAGGAGGTCACTCTTCCAGGGCTCCGACTGAACCTGATCCGAAAATAAGTACAGGTAATCCTCCCAAATTGATACATGTTTTTTCAATACAGTGTACGTCAAAAAATTAAGGACAGCAAAAAAATTGAATTATGTGGATTTTTTTCGAGTTTTGTGTTTGCGGATGAGTTTTTTTAGTATGTTAGAGAACGTGATTAGAACAACCTCGTGGTGAAATCGCAGCTCGATTTGACTTATTAGAGCCACAGGAATGGCAGATATAAGTTTATAGAGGGCGACAAAATGATAGGGACAGCGCAAGATCCAGCC
>JAADXK010000530.1:0-20956 GCA_023337805.1 Globisporangium barbulae
AATCAAAATTGGATTCGTTTCAGAGCGGTTCAACTCTCATATTATCTCCTTTTTTTATACCTGCAAACTCTCAATATCCTCTATGAATAGATATTTTGTGGACGATTTTTCATGTATCATAATGGGGGGGAGGACTGTAATATCAAATCATCCGTCGCTTCATATAATAATTAAGAGTCGGTGCCACACCACACAACGCCACACCACGCAACTAGAAACGCACAAACCAAGACACGAGATGTTATGCTCGACTGGATGAGCATATTTTGTCTCCGTTTTGTATAGCCGGTTAATATGATTATGAATACTTGCATGTCTCGCACTTCAGTATACAGCAGTCGGTTGTTTCAGTCAGGTGCAATATACATGCAAAAAGGCCAAAAAGGCTGGCCGAACGAAGGGCTCCCGTCAGTTCCAATCTCCCCCCAAGCCAAGAAGCAGCAGCACCATGAGCCTCCTGACCCGCGCCATCGCCCCTCTCCGCCGCTCGATCGTGGCCTCGCGCTCGTTCGCGTCGGGCATCCCGAACATCGAAGAGCACGCCGTGGGCCGCCAGCGCGCGGAGATCGAGGAGGAGAAGGCCGGCGTGACCCTCTTCAACCGCGACCCGCTCGACACGGACGAGACGCAGGGCAACTCGAAGGACGACCCGATCCTCGTGCCGTCGTTCCACGACGTGCGCCCTGTGGGCGTCTCGCACAACGACTCGTCGTACGTGTTCTGGTTCAACCTCGCCAAGGGAAAGGTGCACTACGTGCCGTCCATTGAGAAGTACTTCTTGCTCTACAACCCCGAGGAGCTCGCGCAGCTCGTCCAGGAGGTCGAGGCCAAGCAGTAAACCGCACACACACACACAAGAGATGACGACGCGCGAATTGCTGCGGCTGCATAAAGGAATGGGTGAAGAAGTGACAACGACCGTGTACGTGAGAGCGTGAGAGAGCGAGAAGGCGAGTGAGCGGCATGGACCAAGAAGAGAGACGAGTGTGTGAATAAACGATTGCAGCAGTTGGAATCGCGACGAGAGAGCGCGCGGCGGCGTTTGAGGCATCTGTGCATGAGTGCCATTCGTGTGTCTTCCTTTTCTCCCTTCTCCCCGCCTCTCGTTCTTCTCACCGTCTACATTTCCCCAACGCCTTCTCCCCATCCACTCACCAGCAACAGCAGCTAGCCTTAAAGACAAATGAAGCGAAAAGAAAAGAAAAAATGAGTACGATTAAGAAAACGCCTCCGATCTTGACAGCATGTTCTCCCTGCAGCTATTGCCCGTTCTTCGTAGCGGATGCCGAGTGTGCGCGTCTGCGTGTGATGCTGGCTCACAGTCGTCTGATATGCTTCCCACGCACGCCTCAGAAGACCACCAGAATGGTGTCACGATCTGCTTCAGCTGTTGAGAAGAGACACACAACAGCATCAACAGATCATTTCGTTTCATGCACAGGTCGTTCGGTTCTATTTGGTTCGTCTACACTATCAAACTACGCGCAGCAAGCAGCGCGAGACCCGTCGTCACGTCACCATGACAAGCAAGCGGCCATTCCACGACAACGAGCTCTCGGCAACATCCTGCGGTCAAAACTGCGTCTCTCTCTTCTCGCCTAATCTCTCCTTATCTCTACTCTCTCTTGTGCTATTCTCTACTCTACTAGGGGGCCAACTCCGCCTGGGATGACGACGTCGACGCGCTCTTCAGCTGCTCTGGGAAAGTCGAGAACTGCTGCTGTGGCAGCGGCAACGGCGACGGCGACGGCTGTACTTCCAACTTGATCGCGGGCATCACGAGCGACGGCAGCGCGCGTCCCAGTGACGACGACGAGCCCATGGGGCTGTACATCGGCACGTCGTCCCTGGTGTTACCCACACCCACCGCCTGGCTCTGGTGCGGCGACGATGAGACCGAGTCCGGGCTGTTTAGGATCATCGCCATGGCCTCCACAGCGCGCGCTGGGTGCTGGTGCTTCACGGGCGTCTCCTCCGAGCTCCAGGACGCGCGTGACGCGGTGTCCTCGTTGCTGCTGTCCATGGGAGTCATGAGGCTGTGGCTGCTTTGCTGGTACGCGCCATTGTCGTTGCTGTCTGGACTCGCCATCTCCATGTCCTCCATGCCATTCCCATTGCCATTTCCACCCTGCTGCTGGTGCTGCGGATGGTGGTGGTCCACGTGGTTGTCGGCGTGCTGCTTGTCCTTGAGCACGCCGTCGGCGTCAAAGGGGAAGCGCCCAGCGAATTTCAATAAATACTTTTGGGCGTGCGTGCGCGTCTGCACGGCACTGCGTGTCATCACCACCTGCGCCACACGGCGCCAGTCCTTGCCGTACAGCCGAATGCCTTCGAGGAACGCCGCGTGCTCCTCGCTCGTCCAGCGGCCGCCCTTGGAGTGGGACGACGACGCCGACGCGCTCCCGCTACCAGTGCCAGTGAGGCCCTGGGCACCAGCCTCCGTCTTGATGGCCACGGGCGCGAGACCACCGCTTTGACTGGCCACAAACTGGCCATTAACGTGCTGCATTGGCTGGCTCGTGCGAGGCGACAGTTTTGGGCCCTGGTGGTGAGAATGCATAGCACGTGACGACGATGCGCTGCCATCCTTGGTCGGGGTCTTGGGGCGCATGGCGTTCTCCTTGTTCGGATCCGCGATGACTGACTCGCGCTTCATCTTGAGGTTCAAAATCTGGTCGCGGTACTTGTCGCGCTCGCCGCCATGGGCGCTCAGCATGGCCGCCTCCATGGACGCGATGCTCTTGGATAGCGAGCGGATCTGGCGGTGCGGCCAGCGCTTGATGCCGTTGCGGCGGCAGATCTTTTTCATGAGCGTGATACAGATCCCAAAGTCCTTGGCGACGTCGATGATCGGCCGGTCAAAATGCGCGCGCAGCTCGTCGATTGAGATGTGCTTGGTCACGAGGCTCTTCACGCGGTTGCTCTCGTTGCGGAACCGGTGGCTGAAGCCCGCGTCGTCCATGAAGTCCAGTTTGCTGCCCACGGGCCCGTCAAAGTTAATCTGCTGCACGCGCTGCACGCGGCCATTGGCGCCATGTTCGCCGTCCTCGTCGTCGTCATCGTCGTCGTCGTCATCACCGGAGAGGTCCTCCATGTCGCTGTGCTTGTTGTCGTCCAGGTCCGAGTCCTCCGAGGAAAACGCCACGGGGCCGAACTTGCCCTTGCTCAGGCTCGCGAGGATCAGCGCCGTCTCCTCCGCGTTCATGCCGACGGTGCTTGGTGGTGGGGCTTGGACAACGGTGGCAGTTGGCTGCTTGACAGCGGCCCCGCTGGCCACGATGAAGAGCCCCGCGCTGGCATCAGGGCCAACACCATTCACAGCAGTGGAGGAGCTGCTGGGGTTGACGCCGCGCGCGTCTGCGTCGCACGCCATGCCCATGCTTCGGAGTGCTGACTCACCCACTCGACTGCGCGCGAAGTACGGACGCTGCACCAGAGCAACCGACTCTCGTCACGCTATCGAGCGAGCACTTGTGTAGAAGACTAGAGGCCGCCCTCGACCTTCTCTTCTCAGTCTCGTGCGTGTCTACAAGCCAAGAAGCGCAGCAGCACATCATTGAGCGTCAGAGGTCGCAATCACCACAGCACCCTGAAGTGCACCCCCCTCCCACGCACTCCCATAGTAGCAGAGCCATCCACCCAGACAGAGCCACCCACAGAAGCAGCAGAAGGCATCCATCTCAAGGGGGACTATCGGTCCCGCCCTCCCTCTATTTGAGGGGCGATCAGGAAGAGTCACGCTCTTTCACGCGTCAGAAAAGCCCTTGAGGCTCACTCTGCGGCGGTGGGCACTTGCACGCACCCCTCCGTCATGACAATGGCTCTGCGTGCGTCACGAGGGCGGGGCTCTGGTGGCCAGAGCTCCTGCGGGCGGCCGCGCATGCAAAGAGGCGGTCGGACGCACCTGTTTGGGGGACACGGTCGTTTCGTTCTCTGTGGCCTTTGACCTTTGAGTGGATGGATCAACAGCCGTACAAAGGAATCGACAATGGAGGGTGTTGGCGCTACTTCAGGGACAGTATACCCTGAAGTGGTACGTGCAATCTGTTACTTCAAAAAATTGCTGATGGTTTGAACAGGGAAGAAGGCTGCGACGGTTGATAGTAGATCGCTCTACATAGTGTGCTACATATAGGAATGTGGCACCGCGGCCTAGAGGTGGCGAACGAGAGATGAACGCAATCGTGATGGACAAGCAACGCGGCGTTATGCCGGTGGATATGAACGTGCGGTGGTGCTATCGACACCTTCGACTACGTCCTGCGCAGGACCATGCTACGAGCGCACGCACGACGAAGCGAATCGTCGGACGGGGGACGCAAATACAGCCACGGGTGCTTTGTCGGACTCGATGCCAAATGACATGAAAGGGGTAGGTGTCAAATGAGCAACGTTTGCCGAAAAGATACGGCCAAGTGAGCTCGCGAGCTGCTCACTACGCAATTCACTCGCAAGCTGGCAAGCGCGCCACTCTTCACTCGTCACTATGCGTGCTGTCACTGTGCTGCTGCAGCTGCTGGTGCTGCTCTGCGTCGCGCCAAGCTTCGTTCGCGCGTGGGACCAGCAGCCGGACGGCTATGAGGTCATCGACGGTCCAAACCAGCAAGAAAGCTTCGACGCCTGGCGTCAGGACTGGGAATCCTGGCGGCGCATGGAGCTCCGCGCGAACCGCTATGACGGAAAGGGCGCGTGCGATGTGTACAACATTCCACGCACGCAGTGGACGCAGCGTAACTTTGTGCAGACACTGCTCATGCTCAACGACCGCGCCATCTACGATCGCGAGAAGGACGAGTACACGGTCGACAAGTACGTGGACGCCATGGAGGTGCGCGTGGGCAAGCTCGACAGCGTACTCATCTGGTCGTCGTACCCGAACATCGGCATCGACAACCGCAACCAGTGGGATCTCATCCGCACGCTCCCCGGTGACATGCAGGGCGTCAAGGCACTTGTGAACCAGTTTCAACAGCGCGGCGTGCGCGTGATCATCCCATACAACCCGTGGGACACAGCCACACGAGACGAGCGCGGGCTGGAGAGCACTGTGCGCATGTACAACGCCGACATCGTCATGCTCAACCGGGTCATCCACGAGCTCCAGGCCGACGGATTCAACGGCGACACCATGTACGGCGTGCCCAAGTCGTTCTACAACTGCAGTGATCCTCTCATAGCGACCCCCGAGGGCGGCGTCCCTACTGCAGATCTCAGCAACAACCCGATCAGCTGGGGGTACTTTTGGGGCTACGCCAACTTCCCGCCGGTCTCGCGCGCCAAGTTTCTCGAACCTCGACACATGGTGCAGGTCTGCGCGCGGTGGTCGCAGAACAAAATGGTGGAGCTTCAAGCCGCGTTCTTCAACGGCATCGGGTACGTGCTGTGGGAGAACGTCTGGGGCATCTGGAACGCGATGACGGAGCGCGAGGACCAAGCGGCCAAGCGGATCTTTACGATTATGCGTAAGTTCGCGTTTGCGACCACGAGCGCTCAGTGGCGCCCCTACGCTTTCGGCTCTCGTGTCGAGAAGGTGTACGCGAGCGAGTTCCCGGCGGTTGAGCACGGCGGCTGGTTCTACACTGTGATCTCCTCGTCCGACCAGGCGACGACCTTCAAACTCCCGCTGACTGGAGCGCAGTCCAAGCGTGGTGCTCGAGTGTACGACGTCTACCACGGCAAAGAGCTCAAGCTGCAGAAAGATCACAGCGGCGATCGTCAAGATCTTGCAAACGACGACAATGACAACGACAGTATGACGAACTCGACCCGCTTCGTGCAGATTCAGCTCGAACCCTTTGGCTTTGGCGCGATCTTCGTCGCTGCAAAAGGCGGCAAAGACGTCGAAGGGCTGGATGCGTTTCTCAAGCAAATGAGCGCGATGACAGCCACCCCACTGTCAGAATTCTCCATGAAGCGATCGCTCTTAAAGCAGGAACTGGTGAACCACGACAAGGCAGCCGAAGCAGGGCGAGCGGAGAGTAACAGCGACATTCTCGACGACAACATGATTCGCATTCGCGGTTCGGACAATTGGTGGTTCAACGTGAGCGGCGTGCAGATCGAGCCCGTCGTCGCGTGGACGCCGACGTGGCCTGAGTTTGGCACGGGCGTCCAGTTTCCTTGGGAGACTCGCCCCTGGAACAACCACTCTGTCAGGCTCACGATCCGCGACTTCAAGATCGACAAGCACCCGGTCACGAACACCGCATTCGCGCGGTTCCTGACGGCCAGCAAGTACGAACCAAAGTCGCTCGATCGGTTCCTAAACCACTGGGAGAACCGCGTTGACCCTCAATCGGGGAAATTGAATCCGCTGAAGGACTGGAGCGTGCCGAAGAAGCTCGAGAAGAGCCCCGTGGTCTTTGTCTCGCGTGAAGACGCCGACGCCTTTGCCCATTTCTACGGCAAGCGCCTCCCGCACGACTGGGAGTGGCAGTACGTCGCCTCGAACGGTGACAAGTATGACTTGTACCCGTGGGGGAATGCCGATCTTGGCAATAATGCGACAGCCATTCTGCACAAAGTCTCGCGATCCAAGAACCCGCCGCCGCCTGATGCTGTCGGGTCACACTCGGCCTCTCGCTCGAGCGCCTTCGGAGTCGAGGACTTGGTCGGATACGTGTGGCAGATGACCGACCACTTCTGCGACGAGCACACGTGCGGTCAGCTGCTGCGCGGCGGGAGCTTTTATCAGCCCGTGGCGTCGACGCTAAGCGACCCGAACTGGTACTTCCCGCAGGCGCTCGCTGCGAACCAGCACAATCGGTTCCTCATGGTCAGCGCGGGCTACGACAGGTCGGCGCAGGTTGGCTTCCGCTGCGTCAAGAGCGCCTAGGCAGTTGGCTCTTGTTTGGTCGATTGAATGGAGTGATCCTGAATCCTTCCTGAATCTCTTGAACATTGTCTTGTTTACGCTCGTCGCTTCTCCTTCACTCAGTCTCTTAACTCTCTCTTTGACTCGCTAGACATGAATCTGGAACGCCACCTCCTTCGGCGTCTGCGGAAAGAGGTACTTGAGCACAGTCACGCTGAGGATCAGGTCCTGGATCGTCGGGAACGTCACGCCGCTGTTGTCTTCCTGAAGCGCGACGTACCACCCGCTCTCCTGTGGCTTGCGCGTCACGGGCACAAACTGCACGCAGCCATCGTCGTGCACGTACGCGATGACGAAGCAGCGCAGCCGCGTTTCGCTGAACCGGAGCAGGAAGGTGCCTGGTGGTGCACGCTGCAGCATGTTTACACACGCGCCCTTCGAGAGAAAGCCGTGGAGCAAGCGTGGCTGGGTGTACGACCAGAGGTGCGAGTACAGAATGCACTCTGTGAGCGGCGCGAACCATTTCCAAAAGACTGCAAACATCTCGAGACTCACGTAGCCATTCTGTTGCGCGGGGGCTATGCCGCCCCACACCAGCGTGCTCTTGGAGAGAAAGTCGATGCTGCGAAGAGACAGCGGCCGCGTCACTGCGTCGTGCTTCAACTCTGTTGCAAAGTACCTGCTGATGTGCGGCGCGATCCAGTCGAGCGGCATCTCGTACAGTGCCATCAGCTGATGCACGGCAGCTGCTGTGTAGCCCTCGTTGGTGTTGGCGACGCCGGCGTTTGCGACTGCAGCGTGAGCCCACACGAGCCGTCCTTCTTCGTTTGGAATCACCCACTTGACGTGATCTGCGATCTTCAGAATGCACATCTGCCGCTGCGAAGTCACTGACATGCTCCCGACGAGATCTGACTCACTGTGCGACGCGAGGAGCGGGTGTGGTCTCCCAGTCGTAGCTGAAGCATCGCGATGGAAAAGATTGGCGCCTCGTTCGCTTTGCGAGTGCTCCAGCGAGGTTTTCGACAAGACGTCGCCGTGAGATGCCGCGGGTTTCATTCTTCGCACAATATCGTCAACACCACTGCTGGTTCCGTCCCATGACTGCTGGTGATTGTGATGATGGTGGTGATTGTGAAGAGAAGAAATATCGGCTACATGACTGGCGTGGATCGTTTCCTGGATGAACGAAGGGAAGCTGCCCGTAGTCTGGTCGTACTTCTTTACGCTCAGCCCCGCGTTCACCGACGGGATGATGTAATTCAGGAACTCGTGTTGGTCGAGCTCCATGTCCTTGTTTTCAAGGAATTGGGAAACCTATAGCGTAAGCACACACTGTTAGAATATGTCGAAGCGATGGATATCCACAAGAACAGACAGCACGTACAGCACAGATGGTTCTTGGGTGCCCCATGAGGCTCCGCACGACAGGGTGTTCGCCGAATGCTGCGAGATCGGGACTCCCACCCATCTCGTGAGCCTTGATCTTGCGAGGCGCGCGTAATGTGAACAACAACGCAGCGTCCGATGGCGGAAGGCGGTCAACTGTGACGATCTTCTCGCCCACACCGTCCATCGCCCCGAGCTTCCCGTCGCCTGTGAGCAGCAGCGCCAGTGAGCTCACGCGACGCAGCAGCAGCGAGACCACAGACCGAAACTTTGGGTCCTGTCGTGTCTTCCTGTTGCACCCGTCGAGGATCAGCAGGTAGTTGCCCTCAGTGCACTTGAGCCGCACCTGATTCGCGAGCTCCTCGACGTCCTCGGCCTTGACCCAGAAGCTCTTGGCAAACTTCCGCACGAGGACAGCTGAGTCACCCAGGTTCGGCTCATCACCTGCTGTTGTTGTCGTTGCTAATGCATCTTCGTTCTCGAGCCGCAGGAAGAAAATGTGGCGGAACAGGTGACGCTCCGTGGCGTACTGTGCACACTGTAGCGCGATCTCGGTTTTGCCGATGCCCCGCTCGCCCGTAATGCTCACAAGTCTTGCGCCTTCCACGAGCGACTTGTACACGTGGTGCACTTCGATCGAACGGCCAATGAAGACTTCGGCGACAGCGTCGCACTCGTTCACGGGCGGCGGGAGCGAGTTTTCAATGAACTTGCCCTTGGGGACATCGCGAAAGAGCTTCTCGCCATGGTCGCCGTTACCGAGCAGCTTGAACTTGGAGTTGCCCGCGTCGCTCGTGATGGAGATGTCAGCCTGCACTTGTCCAATCTCGAACGCCTTTGCGACTGAGTGGCCGGCGAAAAGCGCAGTGTAGAACGCCTTGGAGAACTCCATCGCCTTCTTGTCCAGCACCTTGTCTTCTTTCGAGACCACGACCACATGTGGCACTCCAACGCCCACAAACGCTTCCGCGACACTCTCAGAATGACACGCGCTCACGAACACGAGCTTCACTGGGACTTGTGGACGCGGCAGCTGCTCCAGGGAGATCCACCCTCTCTCGACCTCGTGCGCGCTCACGTCGTCGTTCTCGTCGTCGCTATCGCTCGTGACTCTCTCTGCTGAAGGATCGCTACTTGTATTACTGCTCGAGCTGCGCAGGAGCGGTGGACGGAACTTCTCCATGCCGCCCGCGAGCAGCAGGTCGCGCAGCTCCTGTTGCGAAATGAACTGCGCCTCGCATTTCTTGTCCTCGAAAATGACTTTCCCGGGGACTCCGTGGCCGGAGAAGTGCAGCGCGCGGCAGCCAAAGGACAACACCTTGCGGAATGTGTGCAGGTCCGCCACCTCGCTATGCCACACGATGCGCTTCTTGGACTCACGCACGCACTGCACAAGCAGCTTGCGCTCCTCTTTCACGTCGATGATCTCGACGGCCTCGAGGCCGCTGCCGTAGCTGCGCGTCACAGTGTCAGCAGTAGAGCCAGACGCGGACCCAGAGGCGCTGAGGCTGCGCCACTCGGAGCCCTGGCGCCGCCGCACCACGAGCGGAGACGAGTGCAGGTGTGCGAAGATGGCCGCCATGTTCGCTTCTGCGCTTTCTCTTTGAATAATGCTTATCATCACTGTTGTCGAAAACGAATTATTGACCGAAACGCCGCAATTTCCACAATTCCGCATCCGAGCAGCAAGCATGGAGGCGTGGTCACGATGCGACGCACGGCAGCTAGCGCCCTGAGCGGGAGTATGCCGACACATTGCCAGAAAGACACACGAGCAGTGAACATGATTACGAGGAGGCAGAGTGGTGGCAGCGCCACGGCTGTGCGCGCTGCGACTTCATTTGCGGACCAGAATGCGGCGCCGACCCACCAAGTGGAAGCACTCACACCCGTGAGTGGCAGCGGCATCAACACCACGTTTCGCGATGCAGTTCAGTTTGTCGACAAGCAGGAACTCGTGCTCGCGATCGGCAAGTACGTGGTGCTGCAGAACATCCAGCACCAAGAGCTCACGTTCCTCGCAGGACAACAGCAGCAGCGCAATAGTCTGAACGACGGAAGCAGCAACAGCAGCGGCGCGCTCGGAGAGATCACAGCAATAGCACTGTGCGGCAAGCGACACTATCTCTCAATTTGCCGTGCAGCTGTGCGAGAAGATGGAGACAGCAGCTCGAACGGGGCTGCGACGGTCTCGATTTATAGTATTGGATCGAGTTCGCACCAGAGCAGCAGTGCCCATGGAAGCCATGCAAGTGACCGCAGCCACGACAATACGGCGGCTCCTCTGGCACGAAGGAAATCAGCAGTTTACGACAGCAAGCGGTCACGCGGTACGTATCGCGGCACCTTGAGCTTCGACACAGAGCGCTTCTGCGGCACTGCGCTCTCCCACGACGGTAAGCTCGTGTGCTGTCAAGCTGCAAACGCAAGTTGGACGCTGATCGTCTGGGATTGGGTGCGCAGTCGCCAGGTCGCGATCGCAGATGTGCATTGCAAAGTGACGCGAGTGCGCTTCAACGCGATTGACATGGCGCAGATCTCAACCAGTGGCGGCAATGTGTTGCGGCTATGGACCATGTCCGAGTACACGCTCAAGGTGTTCAGCAGCTTCAAGTCTGGCGATGAGACAAAGTCAAAGCACGTCACGCACTACGTCGACCATGTGTGGCTGCCTGGTGATTGCCTAGTGGCGCTGCTCGAAGATGGAGATGTGCAGCTCATCGTCAATGCAGAGCTGGTCCAGACAATACGAGGCGTCCACAACCAAGCCAAGATGACGTGCATGAGCGTGCTGAGCAACGGAGAAGGTGTGGTGCTGGGCGGAACACAGGGGCTCGTATCGATTGTTCGCGTTGGCTCGAAAATGATGAAGAGCGCGGAGAAAGAAATGCAACTGCAGCGCCGCATGCGCGTCAGCGGAGCGTAAGTTGACAACGACTGACGTTGTCGTATGGTCGTGTACTGGTCTTCTAACCTATGATGGTGTTTCTGTCTTTGCTTGCATTTCACTTGAAGGTGCACAATTCTGAGTGTTGCGACTGATCCAGCTGCGTCGACGTTGCTGTGTTGCACTGATAGAACCTACGGCTCCTACGATTTGAGCGACTTGTGTTTCCTGCGAGAAGATGACGAGGTTCGCTTCTGCGTTTTCTGTCATTCACTGGTTGATGAGTAATGCTATCTAACATGCGTCATTATTGGCTTTTGCTTCTTCATAGATTGTGTCGCTAGTTCCTCTTGCGTCAACACCGATTTTGTCGAGCATGGAACGACTGAGCGTGTCGTCAAGGAAGCCGACGTTTGCTGGGCTGTGCACTCTTCCGACTGGCGACTACGCTGTGAACGTCTGGGATCTATTGGATTGCCACAAGTGCTTCGTCTCTCACGCACTCGAAGACCAGCTACACCCGCTGTGTGTCGACATCCACCCATCAGGTTACGAGCTGCTGGTCTCATTCGGCTCCAAATTGCAGATCTTTGTCGTGTTGCAGGATGCGCTGTACCTCGCGTTCGAGATCCAGCAGAAACAGATCAGCATTGTCCAGTACAGCCAGACTGGTAGCATGTTTGCGGGTGTGCACTCCACAAACAAGTTGATCTACGTCTACTTGTCGTTCACTCGCCACCAGCGAGAGCCTCAGCTGGTCGGGATCTATCGAGACTTTCGCGACTCGATCACACTGTTCATGTGGTCGCTACACGACAGCAGCTTCTTTGGCGTGGACGCGTCTGGGGAACTCCGACACTGTCGACTGCGCTTGCATTGTGGTGGTGAAGTTGAAGACTTCGTCGTCACCGAAAGCAGCTGCCGCATTCAAGCGAAGGGAGGCGCGATCACGTCATTGAAAACGTGGAGACTGGATCGCGACAGTCACGATTTCGTGCTCTTTGGAGTCGAAAAGACTGTCGGAAATGGCACTGGTGGCCATCGTGCGAAGCCTCCGTCGTGCTACATTCGCGCCTGGATCAACGGCGATTTGACTCGTGATGCAATCAAGAATCCAAGGTCGCCAGGTCAACTCGGAGAGAGCATCTCGCATGACGTCACGGTCCTCGGCGTGGGGTGTTCAAACTTGCTCTTCGCTGGGACAACAAGTGGTGCGGTTCTCATCATAACGTGGAAGATCAGCAAACGAAACCAAGACGGACACCAAGGGATTTGCATTCTCCCGCACATCCGGCGCGTTGATCTGCACACGTCGCCTGTGTGCGGACTGTTCTTCATGAAGGCAAGACGCACTTTGCTGACAAACGCAACGGATGGTGTGGTGCTTGCGTGTTCGCTTTGCCATGTAGACGAACGTGGATCCTCTGCAACCGATGCCTTGCGAGTTGCGATCAGCGACGACGATTATGTAGACAGCACGACAACCTTCAGTGGCATTTCTCAAGTTGACGAAGTTGCTCTGTACGACCGAAGCAAGATTGATCTGCGGAAGCTGAAAATGATGGATCTGGAGTCTGAGCTGCAGCAGCTGAAACTGGAGAATGAAATGTTGACGAGGCAAATGGCGGAGCAGAAAGAGAAGTACGAAAACAAAGTGAAGCACGAGATCAGCTCTGCGGCGGAGGAAGAAGAACAGAAGCGTCTGCAGTTACAAGCTGAGATGGACGCACGGCTTCGCAGCATCTCCCATGAACGTGATGCCCGCTTGCACGGGATGTCGAGTGATGCGCGGATTGCGCAAGATCAGTATTTGAAGAGCCTCGAGAAACTGCAAGCACAGTTGGACTCTGTTCGCAGCAGGTTGAAGTTTTCGCAGTCAGAGGTCGAAGACAACAAACTCGCGGCAGATGAGCGAGAAATTGAGCTCCGAAAGGAGTACGATAGTAGGATCGAGTCTATGAAGCATCAATACTCAGCCACGCTGGGCTCGCTTCAATCAGAGCTTGAGCAGACGAGAAAGCAGCATCACGAAGTCCTTCGGCAGCAAGACCAAGACCAGCTGGCGCAAATGTCGATGTTGTCGACAAACATTGAGGAAGAGAAAGCGCGAGCGGCAACCAAAATGACAAATGTCCAAGGAAAAGTCGCCGGACTTCACCAGGAGCTGAAGATGCTTCTCACTGCACTCGACGAGAAAGACCAAGAGATGCAAGATATCACTGCTGACAACCAAGAGAAAGTGAATGAAGTCAAGGTTCTGAAAGAGCGTCTTCACGCAGAACACAAAACTGTGGAGAATGTGGCAAAAGAGAAAGCTGAATGCGTTCGATTGCACACGGAGCTGAAGCACTCGTACGAGAACCTGCAGCGCTTGAACAACGTCCATCGCTCGCAGATCGAGCTCCTCCAGAAGCAACTGCTACCGAAAGATCGAGAGATCGAGCAGATGCAACAGTACATGAATCAGCTCCATGAAGCCAACCAAGACATCGTCGTTCAAGCAAACTTGAGCGACCGGCTCCGGAATGAAACCGCGGCGAAAGCAAAGAAGTACGAGAAAGATATTGCAAGTTTCGAGAAACAACTGGAAAGTATCCGACACTCCATCGTGGTTCTGCAAGAAGAGCTTGGAGAGCTGGTGAAGCTCAGCGCCGTCCAGGAGAAGAGCGCAATTGTCGGAGAAGTTGTGCGGATTCACAAGCGACTGACACGGCAACTGGATATCCTGCAGGCAAAAGACGACAGCTCAGAAGAAATCACAGCCGAGCTGCATCGACAGAACGGGTTTCTGTTGAAGAACAAGCAGCACTTGCGTCACCAGATGGAAATCACAAACAAGGAGAAACACAAACTCGTGTCAGCGCTGTCGTTTCAGAATAGCACTCTCTTGACTGAGCTCAATGCTCTCAAGAAGCAAAACAAGGAACTCGAGCGGAAAGCCAAGCGACTGGAAGAGCGAGAGCGATCGCACGAGACGCGTGCACATCCAGGTAATGCAACTGCAAGTCTTGATCGCTTTGACGTCGCCGAGGTGGCTCACGGAAACCAGGAGGATGCATGCGCGATCATCGGTACAACTTCCCGTGTGTCTGCATTTTCGACCTCCGCGCCCTCATCAGCACGAACAGCATCGAAGATGCGTCCAAAGTCTGCTGGTTCAATATCCACAAGGCGTCCCCTAGCGACTGGAAGCCGCTCAAGGGCCATGATGTGATCAAGTTCCAAGCAACGTATGAAAGGTCCGACATTAATTATGATGTGTGCATAACGTCGTGGGTATGCATCGTCGTCGTCGTCAAGCGAGTGAAAGTGGTGATCAAGAGCTGCGTCTATCCGTCTACCCCACGCAAACGCTCTGGTACGTCGGGATGAGGTACTTGATATTGATAAATGCGTCGTCGCCGCCGTGTGTTTCCATGATTTCGAGCGTTTGCTGGATCAGGTCGCCCAGATTCAGTTGCTTTCTCTGCCCGTAGTCGATCGCATCGCCAAGGTTGTCTGCAGAGTGTCAAGACATGAAGAGTGAGCTTAGCAAGAAGCTTTCTCGAGAGTGAGCTAAGCCAAGAAAATTGAGCACTGTACCGTTCTTTCGGATGAAGATGTTGAGGACTGGCAAAATCTGTCGGTAGTAGGGAACAAGCGCCTGGCCGATGAGTCCAGGTCCGCTGCCTGGCTGTGCCGCCGACTCGCACGTGGCCATCAACTGGAGAATGTGCAGCGTCTTAACGATGATTCCGGCACTGCGAGTGTTCAGCGCATCTGCTCGCAGAAAAGCGAGAGTAGCAGCAGTTAGAGAGAAACCATTCCAGACACATGACGAACCTCAGATGAGAAGATAAAAACTCACTCTTGATCGGAATGATCAGCTGCGGGATGACTGGCAGCACCTTGGAGCTTGCGTTAATCAGCATGTCCTTGATGCCTTGCTCCGACAAGAACGCGTACGGCTCCTCGACTTCTCGAAGGCCGTCAAAGAAAATGGGTAAGTAGTGGTGAAAGTCCAGCTGCAGGCATCAACAGCAACAACAAAGAAAGTGCAAGAGTCAGTTGATGTGAAGCACCGTTTGCAAGCAGCACCGAGGTAGCTTGATGCAGCTTACCTTGGTGATGTCGACTTTCCAGGCGACCATGTTCCGGACACCACCGTGGTCGATCTGAATCGGCAAATCTCCGCGTTCGTAGAATCTATGGGATCAAGGTTTGAATAGGTCAATGGTGAGTACAATGATCATTATAGGATGACTCTGTTGATGTGATCCTCACCGTCGGAATGATGTGTCAGGAGGGTTCGAGCGCTCCTTGAACGCGGTTGGCTGCAGCTTCTGGCGCGGCGACACGCTCGCGTTCTTCGCTTTTGCGACTTCGATCGACTTCTCCAGGTCAGCAGTGCCACCGGAGCCCTGTCCCTTTCGCAGAAAGTTGTCGGCAGTGTACGGTTTGGTCGGCTTGTTGACGGAGAACGCACCGCCGTACGCCGACTCATCATGCTTATCGTTTGACGTGCGGCGCTGTTGAGAGACGAAGAAACAAGATGCAGACATTAGTACCGAAATCTAAGCCTCTGCCTCATTGCTATAGGTGACCAAGCCTCACCTTTGGAATGACCAAAGTCGTGTCGAAGCAGCTTCCAGTCTCCGGGAGCGCGATCTGCTTCGGCACAATCCGCGTGCTGACGTTCGGGATACGGGCCGACATTCTGAGAAGAGCTTCTGAGCGCAAGTGTTTTCACTGCACGGGCAGCACGTGTGACTTAGTTGAGTGAGAGTGAGCTGGCGTCTACTAGCAGCTGCAATCTACCACTGCAGATGAATTCTCGAAGCAAGCAAGCACAGGCTGCGCGACGCTTGCTCTTTTCTCAAAATGAACTTCCTTCCTCGCCGATCACTATTTCTATCAGCCAAGCGAGTGTCTCGAGACCAGAAAGACCAGAGTGAATCACGAAAATACCACCAACCGCGATCTCACGGATATATTTGTCCTCGCGCTCTCGTTCGCTGAGACTGAGACCTGCTCAAGTCAAGATCAAGAACCATCGCCTATCACGATGTCCAAACCAAGGTGCGTCTGATACGCGGGCTAATTTCAGTCATTGGGTGTCCAATTCTTATCCTCTTCTCCCTTTCAGGAGATGCAAGTCCTGAGCTGCAGACAAAGCAGCACTTCCAGGCTCTTCTTGACTATCGTTTATTGTACAGAGATAGGATTTTGCGACCAGAGTTGGAAAAACGCGCGCAGCTCTCCTCGATCCTCAAGACCGAATCGCCGATCCGGTTTCTATCGTAGTTCGTAGTGACTCTCGATGCATGTCTACAGGAATGGGGGTGAGTGCTATTCACTCACGCGGTGTGAACGACGCAGCGCGGGAACTTTTGCTTGACGATCGTGGCGTACGCGATGGTGGTCAACTGGCCCGCACACGCACCTAGCTCGAGGGTCTTCAGCGGGTGCGCAGTCTTCTTGTCGCGGACCAAGTTCGTGAACGCAGTCGTCGTCAGCTGATTGCACGCCTTCACGTTCAAGTACTTGAGCTGCTGGCATCTCGAAACGACGAGGGAGAAGCCCACATCGGTCACATTGTAGCAGAATTCGAGCGAGAGCCGCTCAAGCATCCGTGAGTGCTGAGCGATCGCAGCAAGGCCGGTGTCGTTGATGTTGACGCATCCTTGAAGCAGAAGTGTGGTGAGCTTGCTGCAGCCGAGAGCGATCTTCGCCACGTCGCTGTTGGTAACAGAGCGGCACATAGATAGATCCAGGACCTGGAGCTGAGTGCAGAGCGCGATTGCGCTGAACGTCGCTGACGTGATGCTCAGCAGTGCGCAGAGGTTGAGCTTTGTGAGCGTCTCACTGTTGAGCGAGACTAGCGCAATGATGCTGTTGTCTTCGAGCGCCGCGCAGCCGCGCATGTCGAGCTCCGAGAGCTGGCAGCTCGGTCCGAAGCGCGAGTCAAGGAGCCCGTAGAAATCCGAGTCCTGTACCTTGGGGCAGTTGGCGAGCGAGAGGGACTTAAGCTTTGGCTGGAGCTTCAAGAGGAACCGCAGCGCCAGCCCCGAGATCTAATCCAGAACAGGTGTCCAGCAGATATGGTCAGTTCAATACGAAATGGACACTTTTGCAAGACAACAAGCACAAGTGCAAAGCCGGGACGTACCCGCAGGCACTTGTCCACGACGACGCTTTCCAGTGTCTTGCTCGGTCGAAGCCCCAGCGCGACGACCGCACGGTCAGTGATCCGATGGCACATGGAGGCGTTGATGTGAGTGAGAGCTGGACAGTTGACTGCGAGCGCGGTGACACCTTCATCACACACGCGCGAGCAGCCGCTGATGTTGACATGTGTGAGCAGTGGACACGCGCGCGAGATCGCGATGAGCGCCTTGTCTGTGAGCTTGATGCAGTGCAATTTGAGAGATTGGAGCGCCGTGCAGCACCGCAGGAGCGTCAGTGCGCAGTCGTCGATCTGCTTGGACTCGAGGTCGATCTGCTGCAGCTGCGTCTGTTCAATGCCTTCAAAGATATTCTGGAGCAGCGGTGCAGTCACGCGTGGACCAAAGAGCGTCAGCGCTTCGAGTCGCGTCGCTCGCGGCCGCGGACGAGCCTGCGTGAGCATCGCAGCTGCGACCTCGAGCTCGTGCTCGCCCGTACACCAGGTCTACGCGTATTTTGTAAACAAGAAGAGCTAAAATACAAGCCACACATGAAGGTAATGGAGAGCAGAGGTATGGGGACGTACCAGGTCGACATGGCGCTCGTTGTGCGCCGAGGCGATCGCGAGCTGGCGCCACTTGCGTGAGACGAGCGCGAGGCCGAACCAGCGGTCGCGTAGGTGCACGAAGGTGCAGATCTGGGCGAAGAGCACCTCGTGCGGGAGGCCGTCCATCGACGCCGCCGCGCTGGCGACCGCCTTGGTGCGCTTGGTGGCGGTGGCTGTCATGGAGATGGGCGGATGGCGATGGCAATGGCAACGCTGCTGTTCATGCACGGACTGTTGAGCGCTCCGTCATGCCGCTCGGGTCGTCAATAAGAAGGTGGGGTAATGGAGGAGCTGTTTGGTGTGCATGTTGTGGTCGTTACGAGCCAAGTCGGCTTTGCATGTTCAGATCGCTCGCCTCACATTCTCGACGACCTTTGGGAAGCTGGCCGTTGAAACCGTTCGGGCTTGGCTGTGTCATGCCCTTTCTTATTAATTTCTTCTATGTATTGGATCTATATCAATTTATACCCGTTTCATAGATGTTGTTTGCAGACATATCAACTATAAAATAGGTATATGAATTATATACAGGTGTATGAAAGCGCCCGTGATACCAAACGCAATACCGTGACTCTGCAATCCAGCTCAGGTCATCCTGTCATCACGATCGAAGAAGGAAGTAGACGCGTTGCGACAAAGGCAGGAAGCCGCCGGAGCTACCGTGCGCTCTGCGTCTATTATTACACGACTAGCCGCTCACGCCTCCACCCACATGAGCAGTTGCAGCTCATCGTCGTCGCGTTTCCGCACGGACCGGCAGCTCGTGCTGGACGACGTGCGGGACCTGCACCGCAAGCAGCTGCTCACAGACGCGCAGCGCCACGAGTTCGAGCGCCGCATCGCAGCGCTGCACAAGCCAACTGCAGCGTCAGCAACAGCGAATGAACGCCAGCAACAGCTGATCGACCCCGAGGTGGCGCTCGTGCTGGCGCAGCTGCGCGCGCTCTACCAGCACGAGCTTGAGGCGATCATCGCGGAGATCCGCGTGCAGCACAACGAGAAGCAGCAGGACACGTTCGTGACGTCCGACTTTGTCGCGCTGGCCGCTGGCGGCATCATGGGCGCGTTCAACTCATGGATGGGACCAGCAACAGCAGCACCAGCACCACCAGCACGCACTGCGACGTCGCTCTGGGCGAGCGCGTTCGACGCGGCGCAGGCGTCGCTCAACGTGGTGCGCAAGCGCCGGCTGCTCGAGCACCTGCAGATCAAGCACCTAAGCGGCGACGAGAGCGCGTGCGAGCACGTCGTGCTCTGCATCAACGGCTTCATGACGCAGAGCTCGGACCCGTCGCGCAACTGGAAGGCCTGGTTCGGCGAGGATGTGGTCGTGTACGCCGTGCTCTGGGAGGCCGGCGACGTGGACGCCTGGAACGACTTCTGCGCGCACGTGAACGACCAGCTCTCGGTGTCATCCGTGGGCGCGGCCACGTCGGCGCTCATCACGCACTTCACGGGTAACCCGTGGCACAAGGCGCAGGACCAGGCCGAGCAGGTCGGCGCGCTGTTGGCCCAGGTGCTGGCCTCGCAGCCGACCTTCTGCCGCGGCCGCAAGGTTACGCTCTTCGGCCATTCGCTGGGCGCCGCCGTCATCTACAGTGTCTTCCAGGAGATCGCGCGCCTGCGCAGCGCCTCCGAGCAGTTGCAATCGCAGCAGTCGAGTGACCAGCAACAGCAGCAGCAGCCGGACATGTTGCGGCTCCCCATCATCCGCGTGCCAAGCGAGCCGCTCATCATGAATGCCGTGTGCTTCGCCGGCGCGTTCATCCCGCGCGCCGACGACCTCGAGAACATCGCGAAGGAGCTCGCACCGCAGGGCAAGTTCCTCAACGTCTTCTCGTCACGTGACGGCGTGCTCTCGAAGCTCTTCTGGGCACTGCAGCTGCACGCGAGCGACCCGATCGCGGCCGGCTGCGCGTCCATCAAGTTCCCCACCGCATGTCTGCGCAACTGCGCGAACGTGGACGTGACGCCGCTCGTGCCGCCACGCATCACGAACCAGTTTGGCCACAACTACGGCATGCACATGGACGACATTATCGTCAAAGTGCGCCCTCATCTGTCTATCTTTGATTAGTAAGTACAGATACTAGATACGTCCACCTCACAGTGACACCTCAGTTTTCCCTCCAGCCCATTTTTAAACTATCAATCGCACTCGTTTCATTCATTAGCGTAAGCAAAACAAGTGTCCAACTGAAAACGACACTAGACTGACCAGCTCAGTTGATCCCTACTTGAACATGTTGGCGAACGCACTCTTCTCCTTCGCCTTGGCCTCGTCGTCGTACTGCTTCTTGAGTTGCAGCAGGCTGCGCAGCTCGGCGCGCACGGCACCGTTCTTGGGCTCGACTGTCGCGAGCTTCGTGAGCAGCGCCTGCGCACGCTCAAAGTGCTTGAGCTGCCCGAGCGCCTGCGCCTTGCGGAAGAGCGCCTTGCTGTGCGCCTCGTCCTCCGCGAGCACCTTGTCGCAGTACTCGATTGCCTTCTCGGGCTTGCCGCCGAGCTTGATGTAGCAGAACGCGATGTTGGCCCAAACCGCGATCTTGAGCTCGCGGATCTGCTCGCCCTGTGCGGCCGTCGCGCTCATGTGCGCCGACTGGCTCGCGTACTGCGACATCGCGTCGCCCTGCACCGACAGACCGTTCACGTACGCAAACACCTACACAACAGCAGCAGCATGTACACACATGTATGGCAGTTAGCCGCAGACAGCATGAGATGACGTGGGCTGAATTGTGACGATCGCGTACTTACCTTGGCGTAGACCGGGAGCGCCTTCTTGATGTCGCCGCGCTTGAAGAGTAGGTTCGCCTGGCGCTTGAGAATCTCGGCCTGCTCGATCTTCTCGCTCACGCTCAGCATCCCCATGCGCGGCTTCCACTGCAGCAGCTGCTCGTCCGTCAGCTCAACGTCCATCGTACAAGTTCTGTAGCTCTTGGCTCTCTCGCTTGTTCAGATCGCTCGAAAATGACAATACAGTCCTCCCCCCCATTATGATACATGAAAAATCGTCCACAAAATATCTATTCATAGAGGATATTGAGAGTTTGCAGGTATAAAAAAAGGAGATAATATGAGAGTTGAACCGCTCTGAAACGAATCCAATTTTGAT
>JAADXK010000531.1:0-20955 GCA_023337805.1 Globisporangium barbulae
ATAGCCTATGAGTGCCTCCACTCTACAAGTCGCTAGCAACATGAAAGGAAATTCATTACAATGATTACAAAGAGCTGGCGGTTGAGGCTTCGTACATGAGAATGTAATACAATGCTATGCGAGCTGAGTCACATTGAGAGAAGCTTACACCATGAAGATGCCGCGCCCGCGTGGAAACATCATGTTGAACCACGCTTGATAGGGGCAGCCGACGCGCCTTAGTGGGTCTGGACGTTTTCACCATTGTCCGTGTGGCCAGCGGTGCTTCAGTTCATGAACGAGCCAATCATGGGCACGTGATGACGTAGATGCACAGGTCGATGGTCGAACGAGCGTTCTCCAGGTACTTCAGGATGGTTTGGATTGGCGTCTCGGGGAAGAGCAGCGTCTCCAAGAGGGTGTCGGGCTGCCTCGCCTCCGACGGTAGCGCAGGTCGCCACCCTTGAGCTCGCATGGCCAGCAGATGCTTGCCTAGCGCGTCGGCACTGACGCCAAGCTGACAAGCAACCACGGCAATCAAGACCTCCCTTACAAAGTGAAAGTAGACCGCCGCCACGCGAAGTCGATCCGCGGAGCAGGGCGCTGGTAGAATAGCGATGAATTCGAAAGTGACAACAGACGCTTACATGGAGCGCAAAGTGGCGCGCGAGCGAGAAGGAAGGCGGGTCGCCTTGGCGAGGCGATCGATTGGCTCGCTATGTTTCCAGCACTTCAAGAACGAGCTTCAATAATGAGATGACGCAGGCGCATAAAGCGGTTGAAGTACAACAAAGGACATATTAATAAACAGAGTAAGTAGTACTGTCATGCACATCCGATGGCATAGTGGAGTCAAGTGAATTGTCTTTTAATGTTGCCGAAGTTGTCGTACCATTGTAAAACACAAACACTTCAGAAATCGCTCAAGCAACAGTAAAATTAAATTTTGATGTTGCCAGATTGTAACAAATCAACAAAAAATAAGTTAAAAATTTGAGCCCTTCTAGAACGTGTCAATAGCCGAAAAATATAAATGAGTTTCAATATTAACAGTTTGCATACATTCGCACGATAATCACTAATCAAGTCAAAAACATAAAAACCGCTTCTTTTGAGGCTATTTTTGCAAATAAATTTGCCTTCATTTATTTAAACAAGTTCAGATGTGTGGTGCTGAGAACGACGGGTGGGTCCAGTGCAACAGGTTCCGTAAGCATTTTAAACGATCCACCCACCCGTTTTGATTTCATTTAATCATAGTAAAAGCAAGCTTAACATCCAATACAGGTTTTCCTTTGAAAAACGGGTTCTTCTCTTTGCAAACTCGACCCGGTTGCTCGTCAGCGACAAACGAAACAAACTGACTGGTGGCGCGAGCGACTCGCTCGCCATTCGGATATTTGCCACGAGCTTGAAGCAGCGTGACGACTCGTCTCTCAACGCGTCCCACCCCCACATATACACACGCTTACACGCCCGAGTCTCTCGCGCGCTTCAACTTCCGCCACTCTCGCTCTCACCCACATCAACCATGAAGTATCTCGCAGTCACGGGCGGCACGGTCAGCGGCCTCGGCAAGGGCATCACCATCAGCTCCATTGGCGTCGTGCTCAAGTCCTGCGGGCTGCGCGTCACGTCTGTCAAGATCGACCCGTACCTCAACTGCGACGCCGGTACCATGTCGCCCTTCGAGCACGGCGAGGTATTCGTGCTCAACGACGGCGGTGAAGGCGACCTCGACCTGGGCAACTACGAGCGCTTCCTCGGCATCACGCTCACGCGCGACCACAACATCACGACGGGCAAGGTGTACCAGGAGGTGCTGCAGAAGGAGCGCCGCGGTGACTACCTGGGCAAGACCGTGCAGGTCGTACCTCATGTGACCGACGCGATCCAGGACTGGATCGAGCGCGTCGCGCAGATCGGCGTCGACGGCGAGAACGTCGGCGCCTCGAACGAGCCAGCGGATGTATGCCTCATTGAAGTCGGCGGCACGGTCGGCGACATCGAGTCGATGGTGTTCCTTGAAGCGCTCCGTCAGTTTCAGTTCCGCGTCGGTCCAGAGAACTTTTGCCTCGTGCACGTGTCGCTAGTGCCCGTGCTCGGATCGGTTGGCGAGCAGAAGACCAAGCCGACGCAGCATGCCATCAAGGAGCTGCGCAGCGCTGGTCTCTCCCCAGACGTGATCATCTGTCGTGCCAGCACCGAGCTGGAGGCGTCGACGCGCGCGAAGATCGGCATGTTCTGCCAGGTGTCGGCTAACCACGTGCTGTCCGTGCACGACGTGAGCAACATCTACCACGTACCACTGCTGCTCGCCAAGCAGGGCGCTGCCAGCATCCTTCTCTCCAAGCTGCAGCTGATGAACCGTTTCCGTGAGCCAGACCTCGCCGAGTGGTCGGCCATGGCGCACCGTGTGGACAACTTCACGGAGACGTGCAAGATCGCGCTCGTGGGCAAGTACACGGGTCTCCAGGATTCGTACTTGAGCGTGATCAAGGCGCTCAAGCACGCCACTATGAAGTGCGATTACGACTTGGAAATCGAGTGGATCGAAGCCGGCGACCTCGAGCCAGAGACCCAGCGCACCGACCCAGAGAAGTACGACGAGGCGTGGCAGAAACTGAAGAGCGTGGACGGCATTGTGGTTCCTGGCGGCTTTGGCGACCGTGGTGTCGACGGCAAGGTGCTCACGGCGCAGTACGCCCGCGAGAACAAGATCCCGTACCTGGGCATCTGCCTGGGCATGCAGGTGGCGGTGATCGAGTTCGCGCGCAACGTGATCGGATGGAAGGACGCCAACAGTGAAGAGTTCAACGCGGCGGCCGACCACAAGGTCGTGATCTTCATGCCGGAGATCAACCCAGACATGATGGGCGGCACCATGCGCTGTGGCGAGCGCCACACGGTCGTCCACGAGCAGGACGACCCGGCCAAGCGCTCGCTCGTGTCGTACCTGTACGGCAAGAACACGCGCATCATGGAGCGCCACCGCCACCGCTACGAGGTGAACCCAGAGTTCGTGTCGACGATCCGCGAGGCCGGCCTCAACTTTGTGGGCACGGACGACAAGGGCGTGCGCATGCAGGTGGTCGAGCTCGACCGCGACGTGCACCCGTTCTACTTTGCCGCGCAGTACCACCCGGAGTTCAAGTCGCACCCGAACGACCCATCGCCACCGTTCCACGGCCTGATCCTCGCAGCCACCAAGAAGCTCTCGGCGTACATTGCTGACTGCGACGCCAAGGGCAATTAATCTACTGGTGATGGTGCATCGAGTGCAGTACGTGGATGACGTTGGACGCAGTGGCGCTCTCGTGACGACCCGACTGGAGCCGATGGAGATTTGCTAGAAGTTGCGTGTTGAAGCTATTAATACGGCCCGCAGTAACTCATTCAACCGTCTGCTTTCGTTTTGTTTTTCTTTCTTGCAAAAGAAGAAAAACAGAGCGAATCGCTCCCAGTCTCGCGCCGTGATCGACATTCAAGCTCGAAGCCCCCGAACCGCTCGCAGTCGCGCGCCAGCTCCAGTCCTCACGCCCAGTCCACCGCTTCGCTCCAAGCCACGACCCTCAAGTCAAGTTCAGCGACCCTAAAGCACTCACTCTGCCTCAAACTGATCCAAGTGCCATAGCCAACAAACGTATTTATTCAAAACACAACCTATTTATCAATACAATAGACCATTGACCATCCAGTGCATGCATCACCCCATCTCATCCATCTCGATCCACTGGGAACGTTTGTGCAGACGCGCTCATGAACCGCCGACTGTCCGTGGCATTCTCTTGCCTGCCAACCACCAGCGCAATGTTGTCGGGCAAAACGTCGCGTTACTTCAGAACCAAGCACCAACAGCATTTAACCATCTAACCGATATACTATTTCCGATATGCTACTTGCATTCGAACACAGCCGTCAAGTTGCCGCGCGTACTTTTTTGAAAGTGCAACTTCGCCAGGGCAAGATCGGCGATGGAGCAGCAGCACCGCGCGCTCTCACCAACCGAGTGGCGCGACGCGCTGCGCCAGTGCGTGCGCTCGCGTTCGATCCAGTTGCTGCAAGAGCAGATGCTGCTCGTGTTCGTGGAGCCGCATGCGACGTTCCACCCGCTCCACGCGCTGCTGCCGCTCGGCAAAGCAAACCACAGGCAGTCGCCGTTCGTTGCAGTCATGCGCCTTCACGAGCAAGTCACAGCGTTGATACGAGAGCTCCAGACAAGTCAGCTGCCTCACAACAACTCAACTGCGGATGTTGCTGCTGATGATGATATCTGCCGAGCTATACTGGAAAATGTGGTGTTTGCGGACCGAGCAGTGGATACCATGCGTGCCAAGCGCGCGAACGACACGGGTGAGCAGGTCGCAAATGCGGTGCCGTTCTTCCATTCGAGACAAGTGAACCTGTGCGGTGGCGCATTGTGCTCATTCGCTAAAGACGAAGCGAGTGCAAAGGTGGCGCTGAGCGATATTACAAATGCTGTTCAGTCGTGTGGTGAAGAAGAAGACGATGACGAAGAAGACATGGACGTTCTCGATGCGAATGGGCAACTGGTCGTCATGGTCGAGCATGACGAAGGATACATCGGTCAAGTCTTTGATGGGCAAGTGGTTTTCAGCATCGTCCGTGTCAAGAAGACGCCGTTTAAGCCCAGCGAAGGCTCGTTTGACAGTGTCTTGGAGGCGTACGAAGAGGATTTCAGGTGCCAGATGGAGATCAACGGCGTCGCAGAGCAGCCGCAGCAGCTTGCAGTGAACGTCCAGACCGGATTCAATATCTCATCAACACAGCATCAACAGCTCGGTACTTCGATGTCATCGGCATCTCAAGATGGACCAGTTGGCGCGACCCTCATTTCGTCATGGAGCGGACTCGAGAACATTCGGTCGCTGTACTGCAAGCCGCCGCCAAACTCTGCGTCGCTGATTTGCATCGGAGGAACAAGTGAGAACGACTTACGTCTCCATCGTGGTTCAGCGCTTGTCAGTTCACCGCTATTGATCAAGTCAGGCGAGCCATTTCCACTTCAAGTTCGTCAAACGATCGCCTTCCTGGGCAATCTGGAGAATGTAAGTGCCCATCGCAATTTTAATCTCCATTTGGTCTCTGTAACTAGATGGATACGATATTCATACAGTGTTTGTGTGTATTTGGTATTCAGTCAATTCATGACTCGACATTCCAGTGGCAGAGCAATACACACTTGATTAGCTCCGAAAGTGAAGATCCTGACCAAAGCGACTTGTTGCGCAGATTTCGACGGTTCCTAAGCGACCCAGACGCCAGTCAAGAGGACACGATCGACTTGAACAGCACAATGGAGCTGAACATCGCCCTGAACTTTGAGCGAGATGAAGATCAGATCAAGAGCCGCACGGACCTCGACTTCCTTGAGAAGATGTGGGAGTTTGCTCGCATTAACGTCACGTCAGCAGAGGTAGCAGTGACACTTATCCAAGAATTGGTTGTGACGTTTGCCGCCGCTCGAGCCATCCCACTCGTGCATACTGCAAATCCGACCCGACTTGGCGAGTTTCTCAAGGCCCGAGCGGACGCAAGAAGAGCCGCAGAAAGTGGTAGTGATCACAGTTTGCAATTCGAGTTGTCGACGCCTCACCAAGCACTGCTTTCGCTCTGTGAGCTGGGAGAGTGGAAATTGCAGCGCGACGTTGCTTCCTGGTTTGCTCAAATCGGCTTCACTGGAGCTGAAACCTCACTGATCACCGATCAGTTCCAGCTCCAAGATGCCGACGAGAGGGAGAGTCACAAGTCTCGACACATTGCGATCCAGAATTTGGTGGACATGTGTGCTCTTGCGGTATCATTGGGAATTTCCGGATCCTTGCTTCGGAAACTCGCGAATGACTGCCTTAGATATTTCACGCGTCAACAGCACGATGCGACTCAAGGAAACAGTACACCCGCATTCGTGTTACCGCTCAATTCGTTCATCCCAGATCGAATTCGGGCAAACCTCGGAGGTGAGCGTGCAAAATCATATTGTAGTTGTCCCATTCGCACCAACTCACACTATCCTCCTTTTTGTCAGCAGATGCGTTGTTCTGGGATCTGGACATCTCGTTTGGCGAGCTCATGGAGCGAAAGATTCGCATTTGCGAGTCGTCGTTCCATCACAAGTGCCGCTCCTTCAAAAGCGAAGAAGTTGAGAGCACTGGTGAGGGCAAGCTGTCGTCTGGTTCATCAGAGTTCACATTCGCGCTTGACTCAAAGACGATCAATCAGCTACACCACCGCCTGCCAGAAGAGATGCTTCTGCATCCGGTGGTGCTGTCGTTCATGCAAAGAGCTGAGAGAAACGAGGAAGAGTACAAGCTTCCCACGGCAGTGGGGCTCGTACAGTACGAGTGCACAACTCGCAGACTCAGGTACTTCGACGCATAAGTTTGAGCTCGATCAATGGATGGTATGTGTCGTTAGTGGACCAACTGAAGTCAGGTATTGACATCACGTTAGAAGCAAAGCATCGTCTATTTGAAAGGTCTATGTCCACAGGTGCTGTATCTGCCAGTTTGTTCACTTATCTTCTGCGCACCAGAGCACCCAACACTCCGATCGCAACAACTGCGGCTGCTGCTGCAGCGACCGCAACGACCGCACTCGGCTGCTTCTGCACGAACGCGCGCGTCTTGGCCACGATCCCACCACTCTCCTCGGTGTCGTCACTCAAGTGCTTGATCATCAGTTCGCCTTCACCCTCGACTTCGAAGCCCAGGCGGCGGTAGAAGTTGCGCACGCCAACGCCAGCGATGACCGCGACCTTCTTGTACCCATTCGCGCGCGCGATCTCCTCGGCCTTCATCATGAGCTGCGTGCCAAAGCCAATGTGCTGTGCCTGCGAGCCCTCGTCATCGACGTCCACGAGCTTCTTGTTCTTCTCGCCAGCAGCGACGAGCTGACCGTACACGTGCAGCTCTCGCACCAGTGCGGCGCCGACAAGCTCTGGGAAAATGCCCGCGCCCGGGTCACTCGAGATGCGCAGACGCACAAAGCCGCAGATCTTGGTCAGGTCGGGCGTCTCAAAGCTGATAAAGTACTCGTCACCGTCGTTCGCGCGGTACTTGCGCACGATGAGCTCCGCAACTGAGATCGCCTGGTCGTCCGTCTTGACTTCGCGACAGCGGATGCAGCCGCAGGGCTTGCCGGCCTTGATCATGCGGTTGCAAATCACCTGGCGCAAGTTCGGCTCGTCCATGCCGCCGAGGATGTACTGGCTCGGGATGTCGCGAATCACGCGGTTCAAGCGGATCCACGGGTGCACCTGGGCCTTGACTTCCATGAGCAGCTCGATGAGCGTCTCGTCCGGATACGGTACATAGCTGCCGTCGTCAAACCACTTTTTGATCACGGTCCAAGGCGTGATCTCGCACGGGTAGATCTTCCACTGGTCGGCCTGGAGGTCCTCGGACTGGAGCACGTACTCGAACATCTTGCGGTCCTTCTCAGGGCTGCTTCCGGGCAAGTTGGGCATCAAGTGGATGTCCGTCTTGTAGCAGCAGTCGCGCAGCATGCGCAGTGCCGCGATGGCGTCCTGCGTGGTGCAGCCGCGGTTGATCTTGGTCAGGATCTCGTCGTCCGTGTGCTGGATACCGAGCTGCACGCGTGTGCACCCGTAGCGACGGAAGCGACGCAGCTCGGCAGCATTAATGCAGTCTGGGCGCGTCTCGAGCGTGATGCCGATGATCTTGACCATCGCGCCCTCGTTCTCGAGCTTCTCTTCATCGAGCGACTTGCGCGCGCGCTTCTCGCGCTCGTAAAACGTGTTGGCGGCGTAGAACAAGTCGCGGATGAACGTCTCCTGGTACTCGTGCGGGTACGACGCCCACGTGCCTCCGAGCACGAGCAACTCGATCTTGTCGACCGGGTGGCCGTTCATCGCGAGTGTGACCGCGCGGTCGCAGAACTGCAGCACCGGGTCAAAGTCGTTGCGGTTCGCGCGCAACACGCTCGGCTCGTCGTGCAGGTAGCTGCGCGGCTGGCCCGGCTCGTTCGGACAGTAGTAGCAGTTCCACTGGCAGCTGAACTTCTGCTTCTTTTCGCCCACCTGCGGGTACGGACTCGTGAGCACCGTGACGACGAGCACGCCCGACTGGCTCTTCTGCGCCTTCTTCACGAGCAGCTTCTCGAGCGTGAGCCCCTTGGGCACATCGCCGCGCTGCGTGAGCATGTTGAGCACGAACTTCATCTGCGACTTCTTCGGCAGGCACTTGAACGCGCGGCGCAGCTTCACGAACGCCTTCTCGAGCTCGCGGTTGTTCTGCGGGTCCTCGTGCGCGAGGAACGCCGCCATCTGCTCGTAGAACTCGAGCTGGCCCGTCGGGATGAGCTTGTCCCAGGACGCGTAGATCTCCTCGATGCTCGTATTCTTCCAGTCCGTCTCCTGGCTGCGCTTGTATGTCTCCGGGTCGTTCACAGGGCCCTCGCGGTGCGACTTCTTGTGCTTCTTAAGCGCCTCGCTGTCGGTGCTGCTGCTGGCCACGGCCCCAGCGCTGCTCAGGTCATCGCATGGAACAACAGCAGCAGATGCTGATGCAAGAGCAGCGATGTCTTCGTGCGTTGGTGCCAGCGCAGCAGCAGCGGCAGACTCGTCCATATCCATGGCGCTCCTTCGTGCTTCAGAGATGCTGCGGTCTGTGGATTGATTTGGATGGGTGGAAACAACAAAAAGGAAGAAGCGATGGTACCGACGACGCAACAAGTAAAAGGCCAATACATTTTGATGAAAACTAACTCTGTCGCTCACGGTATTGCTGCTGGCGATTCCGGTGATCTGATTTGATTCGCATCATAGCCCCGAGTCAAACGCATTGCTCGTGATCCTGAGCTCATGCGAGCGCTGCTCGCTCTTGTCTCCCGTCTTCCGCGTTGAACGGCAACGCTGCATTTGCGCACACTCTTTTGCATTGCTGACAAAATCAACGAACCTAATGAGCGTCAGAGTCGTGGTATTTTCCAAGAACAAGACGAAGAACGAAAGAGCTCAGGTCTCTTGTATTTTTTCTGCTTAGGTCTTCCCTCTCAAGACAGAACGAAGCAGCACGCACTCTCGCAATAGAGCGAACGAGCGCTGCATCCAATATGCAACTACAAACAAAACTGGAAACTAGAGGGAGAGTGACGACTGGAGATTCCAATCAATCCCCATACGTGACCTTGCTTGCTCACGGCTTAGTCCAGGCCGATGACGTTCTCAAGCAAGTAGACGAGCACGATTGAAAGCGGGTAGAGGCTGAAAACAATGAGCGCGTCGAAGAGGCGCTGGGTCTTCTTGAGCGCGATGACGCCGATGATGAGCTCCACGAGCAGGATCGCGAGCGTCTCGGCCGAGAACTCCCACACGAGCCCGCCGGCCTTGAAGTACATGAGCGCGGCGAAGATGCCGAGGCAGAATGTGTTGTTCATGCACGCGGCGCCAAGCAGTGCCGAGACCGAGATCGAGATCGTCTTGGACGTCTTCTTGAGCGCGTAGTTGTACGACGCGATGAGCTCGCTAGCGTTCGAGGCCAGCGGCGCGACCGCGAACGACACGTAGAACGCCGGGATGCCCGTGCGCGCGCCGATCTCCGAGAGCACGTCGACCATCGGATCCGAGAAGATCAACACGAGCGCCGTGCCGATGAACATCATGTAGGCCGCGCGGATCTTGATCTTGCGCTGCTGCTCGGCGATCGAGAGGTGCGCAAGGTCCTCCGGCACGGCCTCATCCTCCTCCTCATCATCATCGCCGTCCGGGTGCATGTTGATGTGGCGCTGCGAGTCGACGTGGATGCGTGTCATCTCGACCTTGCGGCCCGAGGACTCGAGCTCGTACTTGGCGATGAGGTATTTCAGCGTGGCCTCGACGAGCTCGTCGAACTCGATAAAGCCGCTCTTGTCCTTGTCGGCCTCGAGGATCCACTTCTCGGCCTCCTCGCGGGACACAACCTCGCCCAGGTCGCGGAAGAAGACCTGAAGCTCGTCGGCATCCATGCGGCGGTCGCGGTTCTGGTCGTACGCGTGGAAGAACGGGCGGATGATGTCCTGCACGTGCTTGATCTGGCTGCTCGATGTGAGCGACGTGTTGACGTCCGGCGACGCCTTCTTGATCTTGGCGACCTCCTGTGCGAGCACGCCGGAGAGCGAGATGTTGCCGTTGCGGATCGCCTGCACGCGGATCTCGTCGATCGCATCGTCAGCCACCTGCGACGAGCGCTTGACGTTCCAGTAGAGGTACGCGACGAACGCAAGCATGCTCACGAGGAACGCGACGAACGCGAAGGGCTTCTGCGAAGCCGCGACCTTGTCGTGGTCGATCTGGCCGTCGCGCGACGCCGTGCCCGTGTACTGGAGCGCCGGGATCTGCAGAATCAGGTAGATCAGGCTCGTGATGATCATGGTCTTGGCGTTCGACGGGATCTCGTCAAAGAGCACGACGCCCGTGTTGAAGAGGTTGCGGTTACCGGGGGGTGAGAGCTTGCTCCAGGCCTTGTCGGCGCCCTTGGGGCGCACGTAGTTGCCGCGGCCCTGCGCGTCCAGGTTGACGCGGCCCGCGTAGACGCTGAGCGCCCATGGAATCGTGAGCAGCATGATCGTCGAGCCAGCGAGCGCGCCGACGCCGACCGACATCTGCTCCTGCGCATCGGGGCCCATGCCCGAGAAGAGCACGATCGCGCCGTCCGGCACGGCGCCCAGCACTGGGAGCACGACGCTGCCGACGATGCCCGCCATGGCCGGCACGAGCAGCAGCAGCTCGCTGCCGTCCGAGATCATGTTGCTCGCGTTGAAAAGCACGAAACCGTAGACGGCGCCAAGGAAGAGCACCTGCAGCAGGCCCGAGCCGTCCTGCGGCAGGTCCTTTGGGTCGATGAACGCGCCCATCGTGTGGTGCTGATCTTGGGCTTGGAGAACAACGACGGCTTGTGCGACAGACAGCGAATTCCCAACTGAGCGATGGAGAGAGAAACCTGTGGGCGATGAGGGAGGCAAAGGCGCGAATTATGAAAGCAAAAGCGCGAATTAGACGTGGATCTGATTTATTATGTATACGTCTATCCGTAATTAAGGTGACAACACAGCTGGCGGCTGGTTTGTATACGCAGTAGTATACAGAGTCAAGTTGAAGGGAGCATGCTCAGCTGCGTGTGAAGGTTGGTGGCAGTGAGGGCGGGAAAAAGATGGGTACGTAGCCAGAATATGCAGCAGCTAACCATCTCATTCCGGCTTCACATGAATCAACGAATGGTGGCGGGCATAACAGTTGCAGACGGCTTCACATAAAGCTGATATAAGCTCGAGATGTGAGCCAACTTAAAAACTACTATTTATGTGGACCACACTGAATGCGACACAACACGAAGCACCAGCGTTTTACTCGTTTCGGTCGGATTCGCATCACTCCCTTGTGTGTCATGTTAATTCGTAGGATCCATCATGCTAATTCATAAATCTAATCATACATTAATGTGTCAGTATACGCTTACCCGGTTACTGGTCACAGCTGGATTTTTTGCATCTTCTGACCCAAAAAGAAGCCCAGCGCAACGAGCGCCATGCGCAATGCGCAATGCGCGTGAACGGCGCCATCTAGAAACATGAGCGCTCGACACATGCACACGTGGACACTGCCGACCGCATGTGTATACCGCTGCTGATGCACCATCCGCCGCCCACCTCAATCGACTAAGCGGCGCAAGTGTCACATGCGTCGACTAAGCCACTTAGTCGAAAGCCAGCTGGAGACCAGCTGGGGCCGAAATGCAGTAGGCGCATGGCTCGATGAGCGCTCGCACATGCATGCGTCGCCCGTCACTTTGATGCTTTCGTGTGGACCGAATGCGTTGAGATCCATCCAACTGTAGGCGCTTCATTCGCGCTTCCCAGCTGCGCGTAATCGCTGACTGGCACGCGTCGTGCAAAATGGGACATGTTAAGGTATAGTTGCCAACAGCGAAATGAGAACCTCTCATCACCCACGCCACGTTCACGAGCGCTCCGCATGACACACGATACTTCCATTTACAAGAACACCATTTCGCCATAATGACACAATCTCTCACAATCATACACACCCTTGCACTGTTGTCCCCCATCCTTCATTCTCCATCCGCTTTACTAAACACAATCACACTTTAGTCCCTCACTCACTTACGACTGGTACGCGGCGAAGGAGCTGCGCCGCCGCCACTCGTCCAGCACCGACGTGCCCTTCTTTGCGGGCAGCGGCATCGTCGTGCTCCCGACATCGGATCCCAGATCGGCGCCCGAGCCAAACTCAAGGTCACCCGAGTACGACGTGTTGAGGTCGTCGAGGCAGCTCTCGAGGTCCGACGAGAGCTTGTCAAAGAACGAGAACGAGCCCTTGCGGTAGGGCTTGGCACTGCGGTTGCTGCCGAAGATCTGGTCGCTCATGCGCGACGAGTTGCTCGAGCTCCCGCTTAAACGACTTGCGTCCATGCGCTCGCGCGGGCTGCGCGAGATACTGCCCGCGAGGCTGCTGGCGTCGCTGAGCTTACGCTGCAAGTACGACACGACGTGCGCACGGTCGCGGATCACGCGCGCGCTCTCGGCGGTCGGCGGGCGCTTCCCGACCGTGCGCAGCATCCATTTGGGCGTGCCACTGTTGAGCAGCTGCTGCTGTTGCTGCTGCAAGTTGTTGTCGACTCCCGGCAGCGACAAGTTGCGCCGCATCTTCGGCTGCATGTACGGACTGCGCATCACGTCGTAGTCCTCATCCTGGAACTCAGTGGAGCGAAGCTGACTAAAGTCCGGCGACGCTGTGAGTTGCTCCGACTCATACGGGTTCGACGAGGCGCTGGTCGACTTTGGATACTGGAGCGGCGGTCTTCGCATGTCCGACAAGCCCGGGTGTCTCGACGGCTTCTGTTCGATGTTTCGAGGCGCAGATACAGCAGCCGCACCATTTATCATAAACGTCAGCATCTCTGCTGTGCTTAGACTTCGACGCTCCAAAGGCTGCTGCTGGAAGTTATGAGATGACGACAGCGATGATCTGCGAGAGCCCGACCGACGCTGCTCCTGCGCTTGCGCAGGCTGAGCGTAGCCACCCTGGGATGAACCCATCGACGACCTGTTCATGCTTTGACGGTCCGTTGACGCCCTGTGGTCATCTGCGGAGGACGACAGGATCGACTTGCTGAAGCTTCTGCGATCCGATGGCAGGTGGAACGAAGCGACTCGCGTCACCGTGCCAGTGCTGCCGCGGTTATTGCGAGTCGAGTCTCGTCGGCTGTGACCGCGTTCTGCAAGCTCCGCGAGTTGCTCTTCGCGCTGAAAGTCCTCGCTGTGCGGATCCTGCGAGCGAATCAGGATCTGCGAATCGATCTCGTCGGGGATCACGCGCTTCGACGGCTTCGGCCAGGGCGAGCGACCCAGCACGCCGTTCGGCGAGTGGAACGGCTCGGAGAACGACCGAGCGAGCGGAACTTCGGCCACCGTTTCTTTTTTCTTCTTATTTGGCCCAACGCTGCTCGCCTTGCGGTCAACTGGACTGTGCAGTGGATCGAAATCGTCGCTGATCTCACGCTGTGATGCTTGTCCGCCTTGGCTCTTGGAGTACGAACGCGGTGGGGACGACGAGAAGCTCTTCCTCGTACGGCGAATGCTGGACCCGCGATCCATGTTGCTGCTGCGAGTGATGTTGCTGTTCGTGCTGGCAAAGCCACTGTCACCGCGACTGTCAAGCTTGTTGCGCCGCTTCTCCGCCTTCTTTTTTTCCTTCTGAGTCTTGAGTTCGCGATGCCAGTCTTCGATTTTCTGGATCCACGTGCGTGGCGAGCGACCGTATTGCTGCATGTCGTCACCACCACCGACACTAGTTTGTGACATATTCTGCGTGACGCTGGAACTCCCAAGACCTCCCGGATGTGAGTTCTTCTTCGATTGAATGAACGCCGTGCTCTTGCTTCGTCGTTCACGCGGCATCCCTCGCTCAGGCGCGGGGATCTCACTCACACTCGAGGTGGCGAACCGCCGACTCGAGTTGAAACTCGTGGTCATTCCTTCTGAATGCAGGCGGCGCCGGTCGAAGTCGGGGCCGTCCTCGGGGCCGGAGATGAGCTTCACGTGTCGCGTGCCCCACTGGTTGTAGCTCTCTTTCGACCCCCAATACCGGTCAAACACCTACATCATGATAGAGTTTGGTTCGATTAGCCAAGCGTCTACTCAGTCACACAACAATCAGGAGCAGCTCTGTTGAACGTACCATCGGTGGTACTCCATCATAGTACTTCGCGACGTTCGGGTGGTCCTTCTGCAGCGTGATCGAGTAATCGTCCGTGATAAACCGGTCGAAAGTCCTGGCAGCAAGTCACAACGCACACAACAGGTAAGTTATCACCATGACAAGCCCCCCAACAGGTTCAGAGCTGAATCGATCACCGCACCTCGACATTCTCCCTGTATTCTTGTCCAGGTGCTTGAAGATCCCGTGCTTCTTGGCCTTGCTAAAGAGCTTAAGTTTGCTCTCGGGCTTGCTCTCTGTGCTGGGTCTGCCCGTGCTGCTCGAGACTGTGACGTCCTCCGACTCGACAGCTGACGCCACGATCCCGGATGCCAGTTGCAGCCGATGGTGCGCACGAAAGTCCTCAATGCGCGCTCGATAGACGCAATCCTGTTCTCGCGAGAGCTTCAGCAAATCAAACGCGTCCGTCTTGCCGCGACCGATCTACAAATGAGTGCATCCATGTGGGGTGAGCACGGCCACTGAAGTCACGAGACGACTCCATAACTCCTGTCATACCTCGTTCAAGTGTTTCAGCATATCGCCATAGTGCTCACACTTCAGCAGCGAGCTTTTCTCGAGCTGCATCAGCGCAAGCGCGACCCGGAAGAGAATCTAAAAAGATTGCAATGCAAGATATAGCAATAGTCAGGAGTCAAAGCCACCACATTTTTTCATCCCACACAAATTGAGCAGCACAACGTACCTCATCTCCGACGAGGAAGATCGAGTCCCAGATGCGAACCGTGACGTCCTTATCGCACGGACTCGCAAAAAGCGTGAGGAACCACTCGGTGCAAGCCAGCGACAGTTCCACACCAGAACCGCCCAGCGCAGTCAAGTGCTCAGTGATGTCCGGCATCTGAAGGCGCACGAGGTCCGTAAACACGTGCTGGTCCACCGCCAGTCCCAGCTACCATCACATGCACGCATCACATAGCACACTCACGTCAGCAAAGCCCCTCAGTCATAGCGACCCTCACACATCTCCATTCACATACCATGGTGGTGTAGTAGTCCTCTGGCACGAGACGGAGCATCTTGATGAGCAAGTAGAACGCCTCCTCCTCATCCACAAACTGCAGCAACCGTGCGACGATGTAGTTGAGTCCCTGGCAGTAGCCGAGCGTGGGGTTGTAGTTGGCGTACGCCACGAGCACATGGCGCAGCTGCTGGGTCTTCTCGTCGCTCCAGGTCGACTTGTCGGCATGTGAGACTGTGCGGAAGAGGTCCACGTCGATCTGCCGCGTCGCCTCAGTGCTCTCCTCCTCGAGGGCGACGAGGCTCTCGTACTGGCCCTTGTGCCTGCGCATGTCCACTTCGGCGCCGGATGCGAGCATCCAGAGCTTGCCGTGGAGCTCGTCGGGCACGTGGCCAAACTCGCGGTCGTCGTGCATGAGCAGCGCGCGGATGCGCTCCTCGGTGCCCCAGATATCGTGCGCGAGCTTGTCGAGCCCGTCGGCGCGCGCAGCAGACGGGTCCCCCGCCGCGCTCTCAGTCTCTTTCTGCGTCTGCTGGTACTCGTACTCGAAAAGCAGCCGCTGCCAGCTCATGTGCTGCACCAGGTCGATCAGCGGCGGCGACTCAAAGCCGTCGTCGTGCAGGAACGTCATTCCCTGGTCGCTGATCGGCGAGAACGTCTGTAGGAGCATTACGAGCATGCATACGAGTGGAAGCAGGTGAGCTCAGTACACATACATGTACGCTACGGATCATGGAGAGAGAGACGTACCGGCTTGGCGCCGAGCGAGCTGCGCTCGTCGATCGACCGACGCGTCGAGAGCGACACGGCGACGGCTTGCAGCGCGAGAATGTTGCGGTACACTGTGTATACGTTTTTACAAGTCATACAGCCCCCATAACGAATTAGTTGGTTAGCCTCATAGACCACCGCGCCGCTCATGCTCGTGCTAAGCCATTGCGCACCTTTGTCAATGTTCCGGTAGAGCAGCAGGTCGTCCGGCTCAAACATGTCGTCTCTCTCCACACCCAGCAGCTCGCATGCGCTAATGAATCAATACGCAGTCATAAGATAGTCACAGTCAGTCATAGCACATTTGAATCGGACATGCATGTCGTTAGGCACTTACAACACACACAAGAAAGGAAACAGCAGACAGCCCAACGCCACCCTACGCACCCGAGATAGGCCAGGATGTTCTGTGTGGCACCGTGCGGCGGCCGGCTGGACGCATAGCGCGGGTCGGCTCCCAGCGTAGCCACGTCCTCCATGTCCTCATCGTGGCCGCCGCCGAGCGCAAGCACCTTGTCCTTCATGCCGAGCGCCTTGAAGACCTTGTTCGCAAGGTCGCAGAGCGCGACGCCCGCGCGCAGCACGACCGTGAAGTCGCTCTGGAACTTCTCACCCAGCACCATCTCCATCCATCGTTGCGCGATCTCGCCGCTGCCCGAGGCCTTCGCTGGCACAAGCATCCCGCCGACGCTGCTGCTGCTCGTTGACTTTCGCTAATGCCCGCGCACTGCAGAGGGAGGGAAGCTTGTGCTTATGATTTTGTAGAGTTTTTTTTGCTCTGATGGAGTGCCTCTGAGGTGATTTTCGACCATTTTGTAGAGGTTTTATGTTTGCAAAGAATTGAAAAAAAGAACGTGTGCTATGTGACTACCTGCTATTTTGCAACGCAGGGTATTGATCTTGTTTTGATCATGTTTGAGCGATTTTTGGTCTCGGACCACATCATGATCAAACAAGATCAATACCCTGCGTTGCAAAAGAAGTGCAACTTTGTACTTGACGCGAGCATCTGGTACCTCGCGCATCTATCTTCTAATCTAAGCTTTTGCTTTGTATACGAGAGTCTAGCACTGTGCGCGGGTACCGATAAATCGGATTCAATTTTCAAACTTGTTTAATGGAAGCCTGCGCGCGGGTCCAGAATCTCACTTACAGATCAAGTGTATATTAGAATACAGATGTGCAGGTTCTGTTCCTAGAAAAGGGTGATTTATATCGTAGCATATATTTTTACCATGAGAGTAAAATTATTATATTGAATTGATCACTCAAGAAAGGTCATGTTTTTTAATTCCTTTCAAAACCGATTATCGAGTCGTGCTCGACGCAATGACAGCCAAACCAAAAGCTCCAGACGAGACGAGAGAGACGAAAGTGATGAAGCGCAGGGACGTGACGCCGAGCGCCTCGCTCTCAGACGACGAGCCGCCGCAGCAGCAGCATGCGCACGAGAAGAGCAATGATTCATTAAGTACCGACGCGTCTGCTGCGTCCACGGCTATCTCCGAGGTGCGCTTGCCGGTCTCGCTCTCATTGTCCTCCGCCGCGAATGGCGGCATCACCAACGGCATGCCGCTTGCAGTCAAGAAGCGCCGCACGAAGAACTTCAAGTGGCGCGAGGACATGGCCAAGGCGCGCGGCACGATCGATGTGCGCGTGCCGCCGCTGGACCCGCCGACGTTCGCGACCTGGGACGACTTCATCCGCGCCTGGAACGACTACATGAGCGCCACGAAGACGCTCTACCGACGTCGCAGCTCGAGCACAACGGCATCGTGGAACAGCAAGAACCGCTTCAAAAAGTTCCCCGTGCCGGACTCGTTCCAGTATGCGACCATGGCCTACTGGTGCACGCACGGCTGCATCCAGCCCTCGCGTGGCACGGGCGTGCGCGCACACCTGCACAACCGCTTCACGGGTTGCTCGGCGCGCATCACGGCCGACGTCGTGTACGAGACGACTGGTGACAACGACGTGCACTGGTTCATCCGCGTGCGCAACCAGGTATCGTCATTGTGTGATGACCATGGTGCTATCGAAAATGGCTCGTTGGCTGACTGACTAACCTACTGGTTTCGTTTCAACAGATTGCGCAGCATAACCACAAGATCAGCGACGAGATCTACCACTGCTACACGAACAACAGCTCCGTGCCAGACGAACTGCTACTCGGACCAAGTGCCGAGGACCTGGAGGATCACGCTGCGTTTGACAGTAGCCCCAGTCCCATGATGCGCAGCTTCGAGTCCGGTGGCGAAGATGCCGAGTTTGACAGCTCTGCGGGCATGCTCGGCGACCTCGAAGGGCACGAGGACGTGGACCACAGGTCGAACCAAAGGATCTCTGCAAGCACGTCGGCACTGGCAGGTACGCTTTGTTGTCTTCATGCTCGAATACATGGATGGAAGGTAAAGCTAACGTTGTGATTCTTCGCTTGTTGACTGTAGCGAAAGAAGCACTGATGGACGAGCGCAAGCTGCACATGGCGCGGTCGGAGCTGCAGCCGATTCTGATTGAGCTCAAGACGACGTCGTCGCGCGTGATCCACAAGCGCCTACAGGACGTCTCGGAAATGGTGGCGCACCTACTCAAGAAGTGGAATCGGGGTGCGTCTGCTTGGTGCTTGTCATAGCAGCTTATCATAAAGCAAGAATGCTAACTCTCGGTGTCCACTTGGCTTACAACAGATCGCGCCATCGAAGAGCAGATTCTATCCAACTCCAGGGCAGCACTGGCGAATGGCAACCTGCCGCCAGAAGAAGACGAGTCGTCGTCATCCTCTCCACCGCCGCCACGAGCGCAGCCGCCAGTAAGTATCTACGGAGACGGTCCGGGTGCGCTTCTCTCGCCTAAGTTCGACACAACTGCTGCGGCGTCAGCCATGTCAAGTAACGGCAGTGTTACTCGCGACACCATAGTCAGCGAACGACCCGATAGCAGCAGCGCCGCGGTCTCCGTGGGCGACAGCGAGCTGAGTCAACACCGCCAGAGCGAGCTCGTTTGAATCCGTTGAGGTAAGTCAACACAGTAGAGGTGGCCAATGAAAGGTTGTTGGGATTTTGTGAACCTTGAAATTGGTTTTTGTTGATGTGGAAACTGTCGGATGGGGATTTCATAGATAGTTAGATATATGCATGATGGAGTGAGGTGTTGGTCTGTTCTAGGGCAACCTAGGAAGTTCTTTAGACTGACTCGTCTAGACTTCGTCGGTGGACGAGACGAACTTGGCCGGGTGGTGCTTCGCAATGAGGTGCGTGTAGGCCTCGGAGCCCAGGAAGGCGCCGAAGAAAGGCGCGACGCACGGCACCCAGAAGTACCCGTTGCCGTACGTGAAGACCTTGAAGCCCCAGCCGGCGAGCGCCGTGAACAAGCGTGGGGCAAAGTCGCGCGCCGGGTTGAGCGCAAAGCCCGTGTTGTAGCCGAACGAGAGTGCGATGCCCGTGAGGATGAAGCCGATGACCACGGGCTTCATGCCGTTCTCAGCCTCGTTGTTGAAGCGGTCGGTGACGGCAAAGATGCCCACGAGCAACAAGAAGCTGCCGATGACTTCGTCGACGAAGCCCGCGAAGAGTCCCTCGTGGTCCTTTGGGTACGTGGCGAAGATGCCCGCTGTGCCGATCTCCCACGAGTTGAGCTCCGCGAGGCCGCTGTAGTAGCCGATGTACACGACCATGGCGCCTACGAATGCTCCCGCGAACTGCGCCGTGATGTAGTACGGCGCCTTGTTCCATGGCAGGCGGCCGTGGCGGCACATGGCGAAGGTCACGGCCGGGTTCAAGTGACCGCCGCTCACGCCGGCCGAGGCGTAAAGCCCCATCATGAGCGCGATGCCGTAGCCCATGGAGATGGTCGACCAGTCGCCAGCATAGCTCGACAGATCTGGGTTCACCTCCTTCTTAAGCGCGTTGTTGGTCTCGATGCCCTGCGACACGACCGTCTGGCACACGACGCCGTCGCCCACGAGCACGAGGATCATCGTGCCGAGGAACTCGGCGTAGGCCTCGCGCATCACGGCCTTGCGGTCCACGGGTGCCGACGTCGTGAGCGACACCTCGTCCGAGTCGTCCAGGCTCGTGGAGCTGTCTTCCACGCGGAAGAGTGACTTGGTCGACATTTTGCTACTGGAGCTTGGACTTGAGTCTTGGTGGAGCGCTTGAGCTGCTGAGAGAGAAATGAGAAGTGCTCTGGTGGCTGTGTGGCGCTTGTGAGAGGCTCAAAGGATGGCAGACTAGCAGATCGGCGCCTGGGAACAGCAAGAAAGCGCTCTAGCGAGCCAAAGATACCCTCAGAAGTGATCAATCTCGTGTCCAAAACCCCTACCAAGCTGCATCGTATCTGAATTCATAATAAATGGCTACATTTTTAGCTCTAACCAGGTTTCTGAGAACATATGTCTAATTTCTACAAATAGCGGTGTACTATTTTTAAACTGCACTCCCTTTCTAGCAGGCGCGCAAAACGACGCGACGGAAGGAAGCGAGCATCGATGGCGACTCAGGACGAGAGGAAGCAACCGAGAGAGAGCGATCATAACACGAGAGGGTAAGCGAAGCAAAGTCATGCTTGTGGTCACCTTTACCGTGCACATTGAAGTTTCCATTTGTAGCTCACGAGTTGCGGTGTTCAGGCGCTAGATGCGCTCAGCGACGCTGTTGCAGGAGCACTGCAGCAGACGCACAGGACCACAAGTGGCATTTCACCATATACGTATACTTATTCAAGTTTTGTCAGCCATTTCCATAAAACCCGATATTCCACCTCTATAACAAAAAAACTGTCTCTTGTGTAATTGGATAAAATCCAAGCAAGGAACTAATGTTATTGGATGAAATTAGCTTGAAATCGCATTGTCATGGTGAAAATGTTCTTTATACTTCGGCGAAAGTGTGAATCGGTTTTTCGTCCGTTTTCATACAAATTTCAAGTGTGCCGACATTTCACACTTTTGCCGAAATCCGGTCGTTACGTCGATTTCGGCAAAAGTGTG
>JAADXK010000532.1:0-20943 GCA_023337805.1 Globisporangium barbulae
GTCAAAGTACGATTATGTAATACCTTACAAACTAAGTACAAAAAGATATATTGTTTTTTACAGGTCGTCTCTGACGGAATTTAGCATTTCTCACTTAGACCTGAGGTATTCTCTAACGGATAGTGAAAAGGTGTAGTTTGCCAGCGACAGGCAGACGCGCGGCATTTTCGAGTCAATCGTGTCCACTCATTTATTAGCTCCGTGTGGAAAGTTGAATGACGCTGAGCTTTGACCGTCGTGTGACGTTGAGCTGCAGTGATCGCTGCGATAGAAGTATCCAGCTGAGTTCGAGCGAATAAAGTATCCAGGCTTCACTTGGCTTCAATGCGAAGAAGCTGTTTGTATTTTGGAACGAAGAGCATAGAGGGTTAGCCTCTTCAAACAGGTATAGATGTGTACACTTACATTATTGTTTAAAAAGGGAATCTCTGTGTGATTTGTTGCAGAAGTGAAGTTTAGAAATAAGCAAACACGAGCAGGTGAATACTTCACTGCTATCCATCATCCACTTGGGTTCGGAACCAGGTTCGTTGAATTTGATTTGGCTCCCTCGACAATTTCTAAACGATCCTGATATTTTCGCAGTCGCCTCTCTGAATCACAATATCGATCCTCTGCTTACATGTATGCAGAATTACGGTCTTCAATTCCTATAAATTCATAATATAGAGGTATTATTCACAACGAGAAGGGAATCAAATGTCATTCACTTTTTGTTGTTGAACGAGAGTCTATTGCGATCGACTATTATATATGACTACACAAGCAATCTGTATACTAACTACCTTTGAACTTACGAATCCGGTTACGGTGGATGCTTTCGCGCTACCACTCGCTTTAGTCGATACATAAATAGTATAATATGTAAATGATTTTTGTATACTTTGTCGGTCAGATTAACACGTGAGCCAAGAAAAGGAACATTGCGTCGACAGGAACATAGCGCGCCGTATCTGATGCTCATCAAGAGCTCCCTTCGAATCCACGTTCCCCACACGTTCGCCGCCGCCCGTCATTCCGGAATCCGCCCCCACGCGAGCACACGAGCACACGCACGCGCACACTACGATGGCCAGCAGCACCACCACACATGACGTCGCCCGCTCGACGGCGTACAAGCGCTTCGCGCTGCGCGGCTACGAGCGCGTGTCGACGCTCACGGACCACGGCAGCTTCAAGGTGGCGCACGTGATGGTCGTGCGCGGCCAGCTGGACGAGCTGCTGCGCCACCTGCCGCACGCGCTCGTGCTCACGTTCAACAAGCACCCGCGCATGCGCGCCAAGCAGGTGCGCGGCGAGTTCGCGCTCGCTGAGGTGCACCCGCCGATCGTGCTCGAGACGCTCGCCAAGGGCCGCCTGCTGGGCGTGCGCGGCACAAACGTCGACGAGGAGCGCCTCGGCAAGTGGCAGAAGCACATCGAGGAGGAGAGCAACATGCCGTTCGACCGCTTCAATCAGTACCCGTTCTTCCTGCGCGTGTGGGTGGACAAGGCCAACAACAACGCGCGGCTGATCCTCTTCTCGGACAAGTTCGTCTCGGACGGCATGTCGGGCACGGTCGTGCTCAACGACCTGCTCGCGTTCGCCTCGAGCCTCTCGCTCGGCAGTGCGAGCTTGGTCAAGGACAAACTCGAGCTGCCGCTGCGTCCGTCGCTCTACAACATGTGGCTCGACAACCTCTTCACGGGCTCGCTCGTCAAGTTCTGGGTCAACTGGTTCGCCAAGAAGAGCTTCAAGAACGAGATGAAGGGCTTCACGCCGCTGATCGCCCCACGTAGGCAGCAGAACGACATGACTGTTCCGCCCAAGTGCAACCCGACGGCCGTGCTCTTCGCCGACGGTTCGGAGGCCAACCTCAAGAAGATCCAGGCGGCGTGCGACCGCGAAGGCGTCAAGATCCAGTCCGCGCTTGCCGTCGCCGTGCTGCTGGGCTACTACTCGACCCAGCCGCAGGCCGCCAAGCCCAAGACTGACGAAGAAGCCACGAGTGTCGCCCAGCCACAGGACGAACCTGAGCTCACCCCTCGCGACACCAAGGAGAAGAATACTGACAAGGACGCCACGAAGAAGGCTGATGGTGCCAAGACTGGCGGCAAGCCCGAGCCAAAGACACCGTTCAAGCTCCACATGGACACGCTCATCGACATGCGTCGCCGCGTGGAGTACCCGGTGCAGGAGGTGCAGATCGGCGACTACACGACGGCGTACCCGCTCGAAGCCTTTGCGCACGAGGGTGTCGTGATCGACGAGGTCAAGTTCTGGGACCTCGCACGCGCCAACAAGACGCAACTGGACGAGCTACTCAACAGCTACTCGCTTCCCACGCCACTCGTGTTTGCCGACAAGAGCCTGAACGCGAGCACGCCAGCCAAGTTCTTCGAGGACGTGCCCGTGCCACACTCGACCACTGCCGACGTGACGCTTGCGAACCTCGGCTCGTACATCCACCAGCTGAGCCACGACTTCCGCGCCGTGGACCCGAAAACCAAGAAGCCGACCACGGCCAAGCTCACGGTCGAGAGCCTACACTTCAGCTGCACGGCACCGCACCTGACGTCCGCGGCCGCGCTCTTCGTGACGTCGGTTAAGGCGCTGTCGTTTAGCATTGCGCATAAGTATGAAGACCTGGCCGGCCGCGCGCTCTTCGCGAACCTCGTCAAGCTCATCGAGAGCATCGGCGACATCGCCGCTGACGAGCGCCTCGGCGACGTGGTCGCGCGCGTCGTGCCTTGCAAGACGCTCTGAAGCGATTGGCATCGGCAGTCAGTTGTCTTGAGAGCAACTGGAGACTGACCACCCATTTTGACCCAGAGTAGGTTGCATGTCATCGTTTTATTTTCTTCTTTTATTCGACATCAGTATGAGCGACTGTTCTTCTTTATTTTCGGGATATACTGTTTATTCTTTTATTCTTCCTTGAACCACTTGCGCTGATTGGTGTTATGTTCTTTTATTGAGACGGACACTTACTTGCCTTCCTGACTTGACCAGAGCTCAACAATTCACTTGCAATGAGCCCAGCCTCGCTTAGTCGCTCTCTCTTACAAGACTCGCAGCTTCAACACGTTCGCGCTCATAGAAACAAATGGGTAGACTTGCCATCATCCTTTATATCTCAGGCAACTGATGCTATGACTATGAGTCATAGTCATAAACCACACTCCTACTAATCCAACAGTCTACTGCGCCTTCTCCATCTGCTTACGCACGCGGTTGACGACGTCGATCATCTTGTCGCCGCTCAGCACGTCACCGGCGAACTCGACGCTGGTCGTGAACGCGTCGAAGAGCGTGCGCGCGTCCTCGTGCTCGTGCTTGTGCATCATCGTGTAGCACAGCGTGTCGACCGACGAGATGTACATGCCCACGGCCGGCCCCAGGTGCGGCACGGACGAGCATACGTGCACCGTGGACACCGTCAGGCTCTCGGACGACGACGCGTCGCCATTAGAGGTCTGAAACGTGTGGACGCTGGCGTGCGGGTACTTGCCGACGTTAGAGATATCGACGTCCGAGGCCACGGACTTGGGTACGGGCACGTCGCGCACAAACTTGGTGAGCTTGTCCACCTGCACGTGCTCGTCGACGAGGATGAGCTGGAACGGGAACATGAAGCTCTCGAGCTGCTCGTCCACGCCTTGCTTCACCTGACGCGCGAGGTCCCAGAAACCCTCGATTTGCATGTTCACGCCTTGCTTCGCCAGGCGCTCGATCTCGGACCCGACATAGAAGCACCCGACCTGGGTCTCCGGCGCCGGGAACTCCACGCGCTGGCGCATGTTGTAGTCGAGCTCGGCGGCGACCTTGAAGAGCGAGTTGTCGGACTCCACGAAGCACTTGGGGCTCGCGGCCTCCTTGGCGATGTAGTAGGCAACCATGATCGAGGCCGCGATCGCGCCAAAGAGTGTCACGTTCTCCTCCTTGCAGCGCTTGATCGCGCGCAGCATGTTCTCGCGCTCGCCCTGACCGAAGAGGATCGCCGAGCTGTTAATCTTCACGGGCACCTGGAAGTCCGCCTGGTCCGCGCGGATTGGGAGCGCGGGCGTGTAGCTCTCGAGTTCACTACGGAACGCCATCTTGCCGATCAGTTTCATGAGGAGCTGACTCGACTTGAGCGACCACCAGCCGCGTGGACGCAGCCAGAAGTCGAAGAGCGCTGGGCGCAATGGGAGCGACTCAGCGCGGACGCTCGCGTCGCGCGAGAGCTTGGCCGCAAACTCGAGCACGTCGTTGAGCACGACGAGACCCGAGATGCCGTCCGACATGTAGTGGTCGGAGAACCACATGAGGCGCAGCTTATGTTCGCTCGGGTAGTGCCACACGCGCAGGTAGAACGGGAACTGCGTGTAGCGGTCGAACGTCACGTTCGACTCGGTCTCCACGAACGTCTCCCACTTGCCGAGTGCTGACGTCCACTCGCTCACTTCGAGCAGCTTGTCCTGCGCGACGGTCTCCGCTGTGACGGTCGCAGGGTGCACCTCGGCCATGGTCGAATTGCCGCCGCGGAGCTGCTTGACGCGCATGCGCGGGTGTTTGTTGAACGTCTGCGCGACGGCCTGGGGTGCGTGGGCGATGAACGCCGCGATGGCGCCGGCGGACCCCGTGAGCGCCATGACGTGCGCAACCTTGATGCTGCCATCGTCAGCGATCGTCATCATGCGCTCGTAGCCGCGCAGCGGGAGCGGGATACACGAGGTGGAGGAAGAAGAGGACGCCATGCTGGAGCTGTGTGTGTGAAGGTAGCTCCGAGGTGAGCTGGCGAGCTGGCAAGATGCAGAATGAAGGAGCGGGCGAGCAATTGAAGGTCTCAGCTCGCTCGCAGTGCGATCGATGGACTGAGGCGAGAGGGAATCGTCACAGCAAACAGATCCCTCCTTCGTATGCGTGCCTGTGCTACTCAGGCGCTGTGAGGGTCGTCCGTCTCACGGTCCAAACAAGCAGCTCAGCTCTCACTTCGTCTTCCTGAACTTACCGGGAAAGTCGCCAACGCTTGCTTCCTGTCCAGTGCGATGGCATTTCCTGCAAGTGCGTCGCAATGGGACGACCGTCATGAAGAGATCGTCTGATTGTTGCGCGAAGCCCTTTTTCGTGCATATAAATATTCTTGGATTGCATGCGCATTTAGTCTCGATAATGAGAGAATGTGTGTGTTACCACTCGTAGGCTCGAGACTCACTGTTTCAAAGGCTCTGGAAGCGCTGAGGTGGCTGTCATTGCCCAAGCGCAGCACATGGTCTTGGTGTTCGATAGTTGGATCTGACAAGAAACAAGATACTACGTTGGTGGAGAGAAAACGAACATGAATCTATGCATAAATGAAAGTATGCAACTGGGAGGTTTTTGAGACGTGTTTCTGAGTGCAGACCAGTCAGCCTAGAAGTTCGGTCCGAATGGAACTCTGCTGGTGTTACATATTTGCTCTGCGGTAATTTGAGAAGAGAAAGGGACAAACATCAAGAATTCATAGACGTGTCAGTGCCGTTCAGCTCCAGTCAACAAGTGGGTTTTGTTCTGTCTGAAAATGGTTGTTGTGGGTCTACTGAGAGCTCGCTTCGTCGTCATGCAAGAGTGGAGTATGCAATTTCAGAGGATTTGCGTTTCTGAACACAAGACAAATCATTTCAGTGCTGTTGTATGAAAAATAATAGACAGCGAATCAGAAAAAAGTCATGTGTTTCAGCAAGCGGTAGTGCATCTGCTTCTGTGATCATTCAATGCAATATCGCGGCCAGCGGATCTGCAAAAATTGCGTTTTGACAACAAATCAAGCTGTATTTTATTATAATGCGCTACATTCGTGTAATGCACAACAGCGATTTGCACGCTTGCCAAGAAGAGTTGTTAGTTTATGTTCACCGTGCTGATTTGCTGATTTATTTGAAAGCTCCCTGGTCTGCATACAGCCTCAGGCACTTGTGAGAAGGCTCGCAATTCAGCAGCCCAGTCAGGTTTATGAAATTTGAGGCCCTCCTTCCCTTTCACCTCCTCGCGACGACACGATGTGAACCACAAAATCGGGCTCCTCGTTTCGCTCAGTTCTCCCCGTGCCTTTCGAGCTGTTCATCAACACCGACTCCAACAGATGCAGGAAGCGCTGTGTGATTCTTTCTCGTTGAGGGGCTCCCTCGATACCCCGCTAGATGGCGAATTGCAGAAGGAGAAAGAGATCGAAATGATCGAAGAGGCTTTGTGTGCAGTCTCACGTCCAGGCATTTCACCTCAGGGAGACTTACAAAGTCACAACGTGACGACGTGACTTAGGTCTCGTCGTCAGGTCATCGTAAGTAATCGCTTAAGTAAAAATACTCGATACCCTGGATCTGGATCAGCTCATCCCGATTTCGCTATCAAGAGTGCGGTATCGCTGCCGAGGGATCTGCAAATTTAAAATTTGGTATGTAGTGACTGTGACTGTGATGCAGTGGCATTCGCATGGCACCGAATAGTGCTTCATGATGTCCGAGTCCGTTGTTCATAGAGCCGCATCACATTCGAGCAAGGATGAAGCGCGCCATGGTTGGTCTCTCCTGTGCCTCTCTGATTTGGCTCGATATCTCTCTGTTAAAGACCCCCAGTAGTGCAGTTGTAGCGTGTTCTCGCGGCGCCGACAGCGGCGGCATTGACATTTAGTAGCCAGCGCCGTTGTCGCGCTGGCGCCATGCGCATTGTGCTCTCTTGAACCATTTAAGCCCCATTACGGCACTGTACATGTCCTCATGGCGGGAAGTTGCAAAAGCGGAATTCTAAACGGAGCTGCTTCTGCCCCACAACTTACCACACCATGTCTCCTTAATGCGCACTCACTAGCGCCTATTGAACGTGTGGCCATGAACTGCCGCACACACATCAACATATAGAGTCGTCGATAATCTATGACATGCGTGACCTTGATGCTGACCACGCTCGCGTAGCGATTCAGCGACCATATGACCCGCGATTTTGATGCAGCACGGTTCCGAGCTGGCGAGTTGCAGGATGCACCTCGTCGTGGCGGTGCGAGCCAAAGACGAATGAGAAGGAGGCCTGAAAATAACCGATTCTATGTGTAGCGTATAATTTTTTAGGGCTATCAGCAGGCATGCAAGCACCGCATGAACTTCTTGAGTAAAAACACAGCTCTCCACTCTCAAAGGCTGCCTGAAACAAAGAATTTGCGAGTCAAAAGCCACCAAAACCCCGTAAAGGTTACAAGTCTAAGATGACAACCCTACAGTGTTCTGGTGTAATGGCGGGTGATCAATAAGCCTCGAACCGGTCAGCACACCTCAGTACATTCGAGCAGTGTTCACCGGCCAGCGCATGCGCGTCAAGCAGATCCGTCGCGGTCTCGTTATGCATCACAGAAAGATGAAGACAAGCAGTAGCCCTCTTCCCTCTTCAAGCCTGAACACGATATCATGGCCTACAACCTACGCAAGTGTGTAAATCACCTAGCCCCGGATGACCAAGTCGGCAGCCACATGTTGATCAACATCGACACGCTGCTCAAGAGCTTCGTGATACCCCCACCCACCTGCTCATCCTACAGGATGAGCACACGAGCACTGGTAGTCTTTAAACTTCCACCGTGGGTTTCGCATCTCGTACTCAATGGAAACCCGACGTGCGCACCTCGTGCGTGGACAAGTACCCGTACACGAAGGTCCATGTGATGGAGACACTTCACAAGTAGCAGTTGGAAGAGCTGTTCTTTCCAAGCGTCCAGCTTGCTGCGCAACTTCCACACTTGGAACGAGACGCGGATTTCTATAGCATCGGTGGACACGATGCCCTATTCGATGATGTACAAGCACGAAGACAAAGACGCGCGCAAGCTCCTCAGCGCGTGTATGGCAGGTGTCAAGGAAATCTGTCAGAGCACGGGTTGCGGTACGATGCTCGAGGTCGTGGAGCGAATGCAACAGTAGCTGCGTGCTCTGTAGGTACCGGACACGATGCGACTGGTGTAGAACTTGTCCACACGGACATGTGGGTTTGTATGTATATCATTCTAAACTAAAGGTCAATTGTTCCTGAAATCAATAGTTACTATTCTCTCGAGGTCTGTTGCGAGCTAGCGAACGAGTGTTCTGTAATGGCGGCTTCGAGCATGAGCGCGCATCGCTAGGCGTTTGATGAACGTCAGCATCGGAGCTTCTCATGCATGACGATTGGGTTCTCACACGTGCGCGCTTAGCTATATCGCATATTTTATGTGCAAAATGTATCCAAATGGAAGGATAGGTTGACACATTGTACATTTTATGTGCAAAATATGTAACCTCTGAATACTAATAGTGATGGAAGGCGTTTCGTTGTAAATCGAGAAATGCAACATGTAAATTACCACCTGGACAAGCAACTTGTCTGATGTTAGTATGCTTCCTGAAATGGTGTTAGGCATGGCGACGATCGTCTCTCAGCGTAGCACGCGGCTACTGCTGCTGGATGGCGGACATTGACGTCGCCAACATCGGCAAGTTGGCTATGAGATCAAGCACGCGTTCCAGGCTGCAGCTCAAGAGCTCGAGGACTTGACGATCGACTGCGTCTACACGAGCAACTCGATTCCGCAGATTGGCTCAGCTGCGGCCATCTACCTCGCGTCAATCGACAAGCTCAGCTACCGCTTCATGCACAAGTACGAAGACGCAAAGGAGAGAGAGCACTTTGACGCCACGGTCGCGAGCATCGAGAGCATCGGATGCATCAGCAGTGACGAGACCATGATTGACGTCGTGAACGCCGTCCAGAAGGCTCTGTGATGCTGTTGTGGGCGTGTGCAAGTATTGAAAATGTAGTGTAGCTGTCCAAACCGTGCGGCCATGGCTCGCGACGATCTCTGCAGCAGAATACGTCTCGTTCGAGAAGGTAATTTATTTGTTAGAGTATCCCAACAGCGTAAAAACGATACTACGAAGTACTTTGGAGCAGTATGTTCCTTCGGCAGTGCTTGAGGCGTTCGGTTAGCGATAGAGAGCTTCGATGTCACAACGTTTTGTGCGTGGTGTAGTCTCTAGTTGATCTACGGAGGTTGCTCTGTTCCCGGAGTTGCCATCCGATTTTGCTGTTTTCGAAGTACAAACTCTGTAGTTCTAACAAGATTTTAGTGCTGACTGAGAGGTGCTATAGATGATCTACTAAGGCACTCAGAATCATTTACTGGGGGCGAGAGGGGTATCCATCTCGCAGGCAGACCTCCAATTGAGCTACTTGTCGATCTAAGTACAAATCGCATAATCTAGTACACATTTGAGTTTGGCTATTTGCCTCGATATAGTTGATATTAATATGATATCTACATAAATAGCCAGCATATATTTTTGTACATTTTTATAAAAAAACATCTTCATACTAGATTTTCACATATTAGCAGCTTATATGGAGTAATTAAGTGGAAATGACGTTGTTGTCACAAAGCTGGATCAAAATCAAACAAGTCTAAAGCAAAGCAGAGCGACAGCGAAGGGGGAGATGCCGATCATCACGTTCGTCGCGCGCGTCTCTGATGGCATGCTGCTGGTGCGTCCTTGCGTATGACCCTTGGTGGCCAGCGCATATGTGCATGCGCTGTTTCTGTATATAGCTCTGTCTGTGGAGCTGTTGCGATGCTCGCGCGCGTGGCAACACAAGATACAATCTACGACGGGTTGAAGACAACAAGAAACTAAACGACACGTATGTGTGCTGGTGTAATTATGCGCTATAGGTGGCGTCCATGGAGAGCATTGGCGACGCGAATGGCAACTTGGACACGTACAAGCAGCAGGTGCGCTTTGCTTTGTCAATACTATGCGTCGATTGGGGTATTTGCAGCGGCGACGTGACGAAGCTCACGTGGTGATGTTACCGATGTGGATATCGTGCTGGCTGATCTGCTACTAACAGGGCAAGCAAGTGATGAAGAAGCTCGACCAGCGATCGCCTGCCAAATGCAGCATCGAATCTGGCTCCTACACGTTCCAGTACGTGTCGTTCTTACCCATGGATCACTTAATCCTGTTTGGGCTCATTATGCAAAGGGGCATTTCGTCTTGACTTTGTCTCTCTCTATGCCATCGTATACGCGCACAGCTACTTAATACAGGAGGGCGTGTGCTACCTCACGCTGTCCGATCGCAGCTTCCCGAAGCGCCTCGCGTTCCTGTACCTGGAGGAGATCCACGCGGGCTTCGTGGAGGAGCTGGAGCGCGACTACGGCGGCAACTGGCGCGACATTGTCACGACCGTCGCGCGTCCGTACGCGTTCATCAAATTCGGTGCGTCTGGAGTTGATGTGTTGCTGCGACGCTGTCGTTATGATGTGATAACCACCCTATCTGAGAGCGTAACGACACTAAAAAACCAATGATCTGCAGACAAATTCATCCAGAAGAAGCGAAAAGAGTACACGGACCCAAACTCGTCGCAGAACATGCACCGTCTGAACGACGACCTGGCCGACATCCACAACATCATGCGCAAGAACATCCAGGAAGTGCTCAACCGCGGCGAGCGCGTCGAGCGTGAGTTCTATTACTCTGTTGTGGTTTGTTTCCATGTCTGGGTTGCTAACATGTGCTGTGTCTCTTGCATAACAGACGTGTCGCGCATCTCGTCGAACCTGGCGGACCGCTCGAAGGACCTCAAGTGGGGCGCGAAGAAGCTGCGCATGCAGGCGATTTACCGCCAGTACGGCCCCATCGTCGCCATCGCGCTCTTCGTCCTCCTTGTTATTTACATCAAGTTCTTTTAAGAGAGAGGGAGCTGACAGGCTGACAGGTAATGACATGTGAGACTATAAACGTTGTTGCATTCTTCTATGCAGCTCTTGACATGTAGAAGTACTCGTAAGAAGTATGACGATCTGAACAAAAGCGCCGCCTTTAAACAGAAGATATTGACAGATTGTTTGTTGTCCTGTTTTGTCAGCCATATCAATTTCGTTTTTTTTCGTTGCAAGCCAGAAAAATTAAACTGATCTAAAGTATTTGAATCACAAAAATTCCCAATGACAAAACAAGGCCTGTTTTAACCCCTTGTTTTGTCACTATAGAATGACAAAACTAGACGTTCCGATTCCAATTTGGAGTCAGCAGTTCCAACAGAGGACCAAATTTGTCCAGTTGAATAAGCGCCGGAAGAGGAAGAGGTCAGTGATGGCGACGCCGGCCGACGCTGCTGCTGCTGCGCCCGTGGACGTCCTCGGCCTGAACGTCCCGGCGGCGCGGCCCACGGCCCCTGCACACGTGTTCTTCACGACTGGCGCTAACGCCGGCGCGGGCAGCGCGGCGCTCTATGCCGCGACCGCAAACCCGCACGCGGTCAAGGCAACGCACGAGGACCAGACGACGGCGCTCGTGGTCACGTGCTCCGTGATGCTCTCGGTGGCGCTACTGCTACGCGTCACTGCGCATCACATGCAGCGCAGCAAGCACAAGTCGCGACGCGTGTGCGGCGGGCAGTTCCACTTCAAGACAGCGTTGCACGCGCTCGACGTGAGCGTGTACATTGTGCTCTGGTACGCGATCAGCATCGGCATGACGCTCTTCAACAAGTGGTTCCTGCGTGTGTGGGCCGACGGCGGGTACCCGTTCTCGACGACCATGACGTGCATCAACATGTTCATCAAGTGCCTGCTCTCGCGCCTCGTGAACGCTTGCAGCAGCAGCGCGTCGATTGCCGGCGCGCTCACGTCGCGCACGTACTGGCGGCTCGCTGTACCCATCGGCCTCTGCACGGCGCTCGACATCATGCTCTCGAACCTCTCGTTCTTCTACATCACCGTTACATTCTACACGATCGTCAAGTCGGGCGGCAACGTCTGGTACGCTGTGTGGTCGGTCGCATTACTGCCGTTATGCTTATGCAAAAGTAATGCTAACATCTTGATGTGCTATGGCTAGGAACCTGCTGTTCTCGATCTGCCTGGGCCACCAGCGGCCGTCATACTCGCTCTTTGTCGTAATCCTGCTCATCTCGTCGGGCATCGCGCTCGCGAGCTACGGCTCGACGCAGTTCGTGCTTTACGGCTTCGTGCTCGTGCTCGCGGCCTCGATCATCGGCACGCTGCGCTGGGTGCTCACGCAGTCGCTGCTTAAGGAGATGGACGAGTCGGCGAACCGCATCCTCGCGGTCGTGTACTATATCTCACCGGCCAGCGCGCTGGGGCTCCTGCCCATCGCGCTCTTCTCCGAGGGGCGCCAGATGCTCACGTCCAAGTTCGTGCTCGAGCCACACCTGCTCGTGGCGTCCATGGGCTTCATTTTCGTCAGCGGCTGTCTCGCGTTCGTGCTCATCTTTGTCGAGATCCTGCTCGTAAAGAAGACGTCAGCGCTCTCACTGGGCATCGCAGGGAGCCTCAAGGACGTCACGCAGGTCATGCTCGCCGTGTTCATCTTTGGCGACCGCCTCATCCCACTCAACGTCTTTGGACTCGTGGTCGCCACGAGCGGCATGCTCTTCTACACATTCCTGAAACACGCGTTTGTGGACCAGGAGCACGAGACCGAAATGACCAAGTACGCACGCGTGGCGACCAGTGAGTCGTTCGATGGCGATGACCTGGAGAAAGAGTTAGGCGACGAAGACGAGGATAGCAATGACAGAGCTGAAGGGCAGCGATATACAAACGGTAGTGGGCTACCCGTAGGTGGCGAGAAGTACCGCATGCACCAGATCCAGGTGATCGACATGGACGAGCGCAAGAACCCAAAGCTCGCGTCGGCCTCGTCGTTATCAGCGTCGTCCAAGCGAGAAGACAAACTCGTGCGGAGAGAGAGCAAGGAGTACCATAACCAGGTGCTCAAAGCCAACAGCAGCGGCATGCACGTATAGAGAGAAATAACAATAGACACTGAAATACAACTCACTCACTTGTAGTCCTTCAAAATCTGGATTGTGAGAAAACGGTTGTCGTCCTCATCACAGGAAATGCGGGATGTAGTCGCGCAAGAGGCCGTCGCGGCACACAGTCAGTACGCGTCCAGAACGTGGCGCGATCGCGAGATCTCGCACGGGATCGTACAGCGGACCCGTGAGCTCCGTGGACACTGTGGCGACACTGTTGGCAGCGCTGAAGCTGCTGTCAGGAGACGAGAGATGGCTCCAGCTGCAGCAAACGCCGTCGCCGTGCGCAGTCCACGCGCTCAAACCTGCATAATCGCTTTTCACAGATGAGACAACCGTGATGCGATTGATAGGCGACGAGCTTCGTGATAGCAGCTGCAGTGGCGAGCTAAGGTTTTCACAGTTGAAATGAGAGCCATGTGAGTATCCGTAACGCAACTACAAGCAAGTCAATGAAAGATAGTGAGGGCTACCTTGTGTTGCGCAGGTCCCACGTCGTGAGGATGCCGTCTTCACTGCCCGTGAGCAGCATTGGCGCAGCGCCACTGGTTGTCGCGCACGAGAGGATCGGTGAGCCGGTTCCTTGTAGATTCATCGCCTACAGACAGCACAAGTACATGCATGCGGTCAACTAAAAGCCGCTGTTGCCCATTGCACACAGATTCCAAAATCATTCCTTACCAACTCGCGCATGCGGATATCGACGCCTAGTGTTTCTCCGTTCTCCAGACCCGCATAAATCACTTTGCCCTCGGTCTCCGACTCCAAATCGTGTGGCTCAGGGATATCCTGTGGACCATTCCCATCACCTGTGAGTGTCTTTGTGGCCGAGTCGTCCAGGACACTGAGACAGTGGACCGCACTCTGCGCGTCGTTGCCCCACTTTGCAAACACTTCCTGCGTCCCGCACGACCACAGGTGGATCAGTCCGTCGCTGCTGGACGCTGCCATCCACACAACACTATTAGGTAACCATAGCCACATCACTGTCAAGCCATTGATAAGACAGCGAACTTACAGAGCACGTTGCGGCCTCGGCCCAGGATCGCAATGTCTTCAATGCCCCCGCAATGGCCCTTCAGCACTGCCGCACACTGCCCCGTATCAGCGCTCCAGATGCGCAGCGTAAAGTCCAGCGAACCCGTTAGCAGTACTTTCGAGCTGGGGAAGAAGCGCACGCGCGTCACGTCCAGCAAGTGGCCCGCGAGCACGAACGCCTCTGTGCGGTCGAGCGCGTCCCAGAGCGAGCAGAGCCCGTCGGTGCCTCCCACTGCGATGAGCTTCTCGTCGTTCGACACGTCGACAGTGTGCAGCTGGCGCCTGGAACCGTCGGGCGCAGTCACGTTCATGACTGCAGTCGGCGCCTGGAACACGCTGCGCACCGTCTGCTGCCCGCCATCGCCACTACCATTCACATGCGCGAGCACCTCGATCCAGTGGCTCTCTCGCTTGGTGATCTCCACCAAGTGCTGCTGCTGATGATGAGATGACACATCCTTGGGCTCAAAGCGCTGACCTTCTGGCGCGCCCAACTCGAGCTCAAAGTGTGCGCTCGCCGTCGACTGGATCTGCACGCGGAGCTTCTCGTCGCCATCATCGTGTTCCGCGCTGCGTTGGCTCTGGTTGACGCTCTCGAGCCGCACGCTGCGCTCATAGACGTCGAGCCAGCAGCGTTCATCCTTGCTACCACTCGCTCCGTCGGCTTCAGCAGCTGCGAGCTCCTGCCAGTCCGGCTGGATCTGCATGTAGTGGTGCAGTTGTTGCGCCATCTTGTCTCGTCCTGCCTTTCGAATAATCGAATGAGGATGGTGTCAAAAAGCAGCTCAATGGAGCCAACTAAGTACGAATCGCTCACGAATCACCAAAAAAGATCCATCGGCGAAAAGCCACATACACGAATCGATGGAAAGATGCGCTTCTGGGCATTGTGACAACACCCGAGCACTGCAGAAGCCCCACGTGGCGCTCATCGCGAGAGCCTACTCCAGTACGGACTACTGAGCGGCTAGTATTGAGATACCATTGGCTGGTGGCGTTCGCGGTGCGCACGTGCATTATTGTTGTGATGGAGCCGAGTCGCTCGAAAGCCTCGACCGTGGCGTCGTACTTGCGATCCGCCATCGCGGGCACCAGCGGTAGCAGCAAGAAGATGAGCCGCGGCGTGGAGAGGGTGGTGGAGGAACCGCCTGGTGCCATTGTTGCTGCTGCAACAGTGGTGGTGATAGCTTCCGAAGGTGATAGTGTGGGCGGCGCAGGTGATGGTGCGGCTGAAGAACCGAGCGCAACGCAGCACGGGCGAGTCGACAATGAGGCGGTAGCTGCTCTTTCTGGAGATGAAGATGATCGAACGAGTGCTTGCATGCTTGGCGATGATGTAACGTGTAGTAACGATGTGCATGAGCCTGGTAACGAGGAGACATGCGGCAGCAATCACATCGAGCAGACGTGCGAGCAGCACCAAACATCTGACGACGATGCCACATACACAAGAAACTATGAAATCACGTACGAACACGCACTCGAAGACGATGACGACGACGAAGAGACAGACACCTGTGTTGACAGTTGCCACCACCACAATAACAGCAGTAACGACAGCAGTACGAGCGCCATGTGCGACAAGAAATCGCGGCTGCAGTTCATCGACGTGCTACTGCAACCCGACTCGCACGGACTCGGCCTGAACATTCAAATCGCGGAGAGAAACCTGGCGGTCGCTTGCTCGCGAGGAGCATCACTCATCGTTGGTTCGTTCCGGCGTCTGCATCCACGCGATGTTGGTCCAGCCGAGGCGACGCGGCAGATCCAGCAGGGCGACCTCCTGCACTCGGTCGACGGCGAAGTGATCCGCGATCTGCAGCATTTGTACTCGGTACTGCAACAGAAGCGCATTAGGGGAGGTCGTGATGATGCGTCTTTTGTGCTGCTACGTTTTCTGCGCCACGTGAGCTCGCTGAACGAAAGCGACTCTGCATCGACGTCATCTCTCACGACCGAGGACGAAGAGGAACAACAAATGGAGACAAAGCCAAGCCACAGCAGCAGCACGAGTCCACGAAAACACGAGGCTCTCGACGCACCTCACGATGCGTTTGAGCCCTGGCTCGAGAACAAGCACCAAGTCGCGGTACTCGTTCGCGAACTCGCGACTAAGAACCAGGAGCTGCAGGAAGAGCTGGTCACGTCCAAGTTGAAGCTCGCTGAGCAGAGCATCCAGCTTGAGCAACTCTACACGCTGTACGCCAAGACCCAGCTGGACAATTCGCCTGCGTTCACGATCTCAAAGAGTTTACGGCCGTTCGCACGACGAGCGAGCGTCTCTGTAGCGAGCGAGAAGAACGGCATCAGCTCTTCACTCGGTGTCGTGAAGAAATCGAGTGCGTCCTCATCATCTACAAAGCTGCATTGCGAGATCGAATTTGCGGTCCAAGCCGAGCAGGAGCGGTTGCGAAAGCACTACCAGCTGCAGGTGGACATCGAGAAGCGACAGGTGGCTGTTCGTCACCACCAGGAGCTGCAGACGCTGAAGGAAACGATGGAGAAGAAGCTCAACATGCTGGAAGTCGGGTTCCACGAAGCTTTGAAGCAGCAGCAGGAGGTACGAGTGAGCAACAACATCGAGACGTGCTCGTGTGGAACGTGGATGCGGCTTCAGCAGGAGCTCTATATCCACCAGTCACTCGATCATGACGATGAGCAGGAAAGCGCAGAGTGTCTGGTGTGTAGCTTACTCACCAACGCGAGGAGAACGTCGGTTTCTTACTCGAATGACAAGATCGATGAGAGCTCGACGTCCAGAAAGATGCAGAGGGTGATGGAAGTGCTGCGCGAGTATGAGCTCCAGAAGCAACAACGCACGCAGTGCCTTGATGATGCGGAGAAGTCGATGCAACTTGGACGAGATGATCCGCTGCAGCCGTGACTCAACCCACTACCACGGACAAAATGTCAATGCAATAAAACAACAATTCACGTTCTTCATACTTCACCTTTTGGTGTTTCTCAGAATTGCAAATATGCCCGTCCGTGTTTCTTCACCAGCAGCAGCATCCACGTCAATTACACGCGCAAGCGTGATACACCAGCAACTCAGCTGGTGGCACACTCTTGGACGGCTTCTCTGCCTGCAGGTTGGAAGACCACTCGAAGCACGTCCGGATCCGCACCACCAAAGTAAAAGCTCCAGTTGTTGCTCGACATCTTGCTTTGGTTCTCACTTGTCATTTCGTCGAGTTCGTCTTCACTTGGGGCGAGATCTGGGTCTCCAATTGGACTCCAGAGTCGAATCACATCTTCGATGCCACTCGTCGCCAGGCACGAATCGAACGGGTGCGGTCGCACACAGTTCAGAATCGTCTCATCAGCGACGATCGCGTTCACCAGCTTGCCCGTCACCTTGTTCCAGATGTACGCTCGTCCGTCGTCGCTCCCCGCTACAATGAAAGCGTCATTGTTTCCGAAAAAAGCTGCTTCCTTAATGTCCGTCTCGGTGTTGCAGTATCCGATATAGCGACGAACGACATCGCAGTGGACTTCCTTCCCGTGCACGCGGCTGGACTCCCAGAACTCATCTTCCGTCTGATGGTCCGTAGTTTTTGGGCTGTGAGAGGACTCGTCCGGATTATCGCTGTCACTCTTTCCAGAGTCGCTCTCCTCCTCATCGTCATCTTCATCTTCATCATCGTGTCCTGATGATTGATCACCAGAAGGCGAAGACACTCGATCTATGTAGACCTCCTCGTCTTCACTCTCGTCCGACTCGGCATCGCTATGTTGATGTGGCGGCGTTCCCGCATAACTTCTACGCGCATTGTTGTTCTGCGCTTCGCCATGTAGATAGCGACGAACGTCCGACGCAGACTCTGGGTACTTCGACGCGTATTCTTTCGACACAAAACGAGCGTGCTCAATCTTCTTCTCGGTGTGGAGGGCCCTGATGTACGTCAGCTCGACCTCCCTGTCGTCGCCACCGACCTCGAGCGCTTTCTTGCAGTAGGCAGTCGCGAGATAGTAATCAGCACTCCAGGATCGTCCGAGATACGCCTTTGCACAATTGTGGAAGAGGTCCTTGAGGAATGACGGTGACAGCGCTGAGAGAGAGTTTGCACTGCACGCCTTGGAGAAATGCTTCAATGCTCGAATGTGATTGCGTGCCAGCAGCGCCACCAGTCCCTTAGAATGCAGTTCTTTCACCTCGTGAGCTCGAATCGGAAGCGGTCTGATGGATTCGTCCATGTGCAAACCGTTGGCCCAAGCGGGTGCTGCGTTGCCTTGCTTCTCGAATTTAGTAACTGGATTTGGTCCACCGTTGACGTTGAACAGGTAAATGTGATCGTTGTGGTAGTTTGCCAGAATTTCAGATCCATCGCTGTTGAACTGGATGCTCGTGCCGTGGGCTTCGTCGTGCTTAAACTTTGTACTTCGGTCGCAGAATGTGTTCAGATGCAAGTGCGGTGGCGCAAATACGTCAACAGGAATCGTTGCGCCGATGCTCGTCTCGGGTCTCGAACGGAGCTGCTGGATCCTCAGCATTCGGTGATCAAACAGACGCGTGTAGTAGTCGCCGCATGCGAGCACAAATTTCGTTGGGTCCAGTGGATGCGTCGCCATGCCCATACCTCGCAGCAATTTCCCTCTTCGGTCGCGGCCAAGTCGAACCAGCACGCCTGACGCATCGTGAGTTTCACCGCGTCCGTCAGTCTTCGGCAGAGCCCGCACGTCAAACTGGTACACCAATCCGTCTTCAGCAACGCTCCAGAACACTCTCGGGACGCCCCAGGAAGTGCCGATGTCTTTCACACGGCCACCGTGGACACGAAACAGCTTGGTCGCATCAGCGTGGAACGGCGCATAGTGGATTCGCACATCGTAATCCGCAGCAGCTGCAAACATTTGCGAAGCAAAGAGCACACATTATCGCTGGTATCAGTGCATTGTACTACGCGCAATTATGATGTACTGCGTGCACAGTCATTACCTGACGCGATGACATGGTCGTTTGTCTCTGGTACAAAGCAGACGGCAAAGATATTCCCCGTGTGCCCCGTTTGGATCGCCTCTCGCTTCTTCCGTGCCGCGTAGTCCCACACGATCACTTGGTGGTCGTCCGAGCCCGACGCAAGCAAGTTCCCGTTGCGGTTCCAGCGCAGGTGGTTCACACAGCCGCGGTGGCCATCGAGTATGGACTCGCATGCGAGGCGCGTAACGAAGCTCGCGTGGCCCTGGAGCGCGCTGTCAATCGCGTGGCCGGTGCCGCGCAGCTCGCGCTCAGCGAGCAGCTTGGAGATGCCGAGCGAGTCGAGCGACTCTCTTGAGATCTCGTGCGGTGCACGCATGACAGTGGCGGCGGCGTCGGCCGTTGTCTTCATTGCCAGCTCGCCGTCGCTTGGCTTGGACGCTTCGCTTTCTTTCGCTGTTCTGTTCTTCCTTGAGCTTCAATCCTCGCTGGGTCTCAGACTGTTCTTTATCCATAACAACGTTCACATAAAGTACACTATTTGGATCCAGAGGGCAAATCTGCTTATCAAATATCAGTACATCTGAGACGAACCGCAAAACTATGCGAAATAAATGTCTGTTTATTACAGTAGTTCTGTGTGATTTGTGTCGCTGTTTGGACGAAGAGTACCAGGAGTGATGATCTGGAGTGGCGAGTAGCGTGCTAAGCTTATTACTGGCCCCATATCTGGGTACAGTCACACCTCTATATAATAACCTCCATATTGGGACTTTTTTTTTGTATAAGGATGCAAGTTCAGAGGTCCCAAAAAATAGTATGAGTTTTTGTATGGTGGTTTCCTATAAGGGTATAAGGTATAAGACCAAAAAGACCGTGGTACCATTCGCTCACAGCCATTCCTTCTAAGGGCAAGCCCAGTTCAATTGGCAAAATGCCATCCAGAAAGCCGCCCAAGGCGCCCGTCGCCACCAGGGCAGCCATCAGCTATGAACACAAGCATCGAATCTTCATGCACTGGCAGAAGCACCCGACCATGGCGTGGTTCCAGATGCAGCAGTGGGCGCACGACCAACTCGGCGTCACGCTTCGGCGCTCCACGGCACAGAGGATCAAACACATGAATGAGGAAGCGTTCGTGAACATCAATCCATCGCGGAAGAAGGCACGCCCAGTTAAGTTCCCTCTCTTTGAAAAGGCTCTGATTGAATTCATTCTTGCCAAGCAAGACGTTGTCTGTCTTTCGGATGACCTTGTTCTTGAGAAAGCTTTGCGTTTGCGTGAGCAGCTGAGGATCAATGAGAACGAGCTGCAGCTCTCGAACGGCTGGCTCAGTAAATTCAAGGAGAGGAACAGCATCAGAAGCCGTACTCTTCATGGCGAGAGCGGGAGCGTGTGCGAGACGACATTGAAGGCAGCACAGACACAGATTCAGTCGATTATCGCCAACTACAGCCCTGACGACGTGTTCAATTTCGACGAGTCAGCACTGTTCTATCGCTTGCCACCGAACAAAACTCTTGCCACCATTCAACTGAGAGGGAGAAAGAAAGTCAAGGCACGGGTTACAATTGCTCTTTGCAGCAACGCCAGCGGAAGCGAGAAGATGAAAATGTTGGTGATCGGAAGCGCCAAGTCGCCGCGCTGCTTCAAGGGTATCGCCGTCGCGAAGAAGGCGGTGGAGTATTTTGCGAGCCCAATGGCCTGGATGAACACGACAATCTTCAACAAATGGCTGCGCAAATTCAACTTGCTTATGCACGGACGACGCGTCCTGCTGCTGCTGGACAACGCTTCGAGTCACAAGACATGTGCGAGTACAAGAATGTCGAGGTCGTGTTCTTCCCTCCGAATATGACGTCAAGGATCCAGCCTCTGGATGCAGGTGTGTATTTATCTGTGTAATCTATTGTTTGTTTATGTTGCTCATCTAACGCTCTATTTTGTGTTATGTGCAAAGGAATCATTCGCTCCTTCAAAGCTCAGTGCAATTTTTTTCTTCGCTGGTGTCTTGACTTGGTGGAGTCGAATACTGAGCACAAGCTGACCCTGCTGGAGGCGATCGAGTTCTCTATTGAGAGTTGGAGTAGCGTTGACGAGCAAGTGATCAGAAACTGCTGGGTGAAAACAGGGCTAATTGATGCGCTGACGACTGCAGAGTTCCAGTCCAACAACGACTA
>JAADXK010000533.1:0-20921 GCA_023337805.1 Globisporangium barbulae
CCGTGGAGTACTGGGGTACGTAACCCGGGTACCTCGATACAGGCAGCTTCCTCCCCTCTCCCAGTGGGGCCCCTGGATGGCGTCTCCCAGACGCCAGCGGTCCATTGGTTTAGTGAGGCTCGCCGGGCAACGGCGAGCACTCTATGCTTGTGTAAGAAGAGTTCGAAACATTCCAAGCAGCGGGAATACAAGTGGCAATCTCAGGGAGTTCCAGCTCCCCCAGTACGTGTTCTGCCTTTCCTTGCCTAACACGTCACACTTATGAAGCATGAGGTGGCAATTGCTCTCTAGGCTCTTAAAACAGCTTCTTCATCAGTTAGGCCACGTGCTCGTACCGGAAACCGTGACGATGGCAAGACCGTCGCCTTTCAGTGGCCCACCATGGTAGCGCCATCGACCTACCGCCACACTTTTGTACGGTATGTTGGTCGTAAGGCAACGAGCTGCCACTACAGCCCACGCGCGACCGCATCGAGGACGCGCTGCTTGTCTTGGAGGCTGGTCGGCATCTTGCAAAGTGAGGCGAACACTCATTGCTGCGCCATCACCAGTAGGAGTGAGTGGGTGTGCGTGAGGAGTGGAGTCACTTTGTGTGTCTGTGATGTTAGCGTTGTGGCGTGAAGAGCTCTTGCTAAAGCGCTTTTCTCGCAGCACGAGCCAACATAATACATTCCAAAATGAATACCACTTTTGTATTTGTTTTCACAGGCAATATCTGACGGAATTTATATTTTCGAAGTGGCTCAGGTATTCTCACAGATACCGGTTAACTTAAAATTCGTTCAGCCGACACCATTTAACTATCATTACGATAGTTAAATGGTGTTGGTGAACGAATTTTAAGTTAATCGTAAATAGACGAGCACCTGAACGTCAAGACATAAACAATGTTGTTCGTCAACTTGTTCGCATGGTGTCCGCCGTCAGCTGTCAGTAACTAAAAAGTTCTGAACTGGGCAATCGCGGTGACGCAGATGAACGATGCCTCGGCGTCGAAATCACCATGCGCAACAAGCGAGAGCACTTCCCCATTGATTCGTCCTCAACCAGCGCCAGCTGAGCCATCGGTCGTGCGCGCTTTTTTCTACTTCCCTTGTCTTTTTAGTAAGTGCGATTGCTGCTTCACTCGCTGCAAGCACTTCACTACTGCCGTCCAGTACTTCGTCGTCGATGCAGAGCATGGTATGCGCTATCCGAGCACCAGCGCAACGGCTCAGAGGGTCGCGCTCAGCCCTACGACAAAGTCGATCTCGACGCGGAACACGCAGACCTTGTCGTCGCCGTTGAAAATGAACTGGATGGCGCACGGGAAGTTGACTCGCTGGCCAACGAGGTGCGAGCAGAGCTCCTCGTGTGTCAAGATATGTGGGAACACGGCGATCGGCGTCTTGCGAAGCAGACTCGTGTGGATGATCCTACTTCCGCAGGTCTTCACCAGCTCGTCGTTGCCGTGTATGTCGCTCTCTGCAATCTCGTACTGCTGCATGTCGATACCGAGGAAGCCCGTGTACTCGGAGAACCGACGGTACTGAACCATGATCACTTCATGGCCGATGCAGCCATCGTAGTAGTCCACATCGTCGCGCATCGTGACTGCGAGGAACGCTGTTTGTCTTGCGGTGGTGTTGAGTTCGTCCTGCGCTGGGGGCGATACCCTGCCTGAAAGAGCACGAAGAACTCGCGCACCATGTGCATGAGCGAGCCCGGCGGGGAGCCCCTCGTTACGAACGCTTTCGCAGCCAGGATCTGGCGCAGCTGTGGCAGATTCCGCACCTCTTGGTGCAAGTCGTTGATGTCAAGACCCAGGTTGAACTCCATGGAGCGCTGCCTCGCGGCCTTGTTCATCGAGAACAGTGGCCGCTTGGCTCGGCGTCTAGGCTTGGCGTGGGTCGTCGGTCGCGGCATTGTGTGTTGTAGCTGCTCGCCAAACACAGAGCCGAACACCGCCGCAAGGCACTGCTCCATTGGCTCGTTGCCAAAGCTTATGCTGTGATCGAGTGACTGCCTTATCTGCCGTTGGTTAAACGACAAGGAGGAGATCGTTTCCTGACGCTGCATATTTGAATGGATGCGAGCAAACATGGGATTGTGTGGGGGCCTCCACCAACCACGTTGTTGGTCTGATACAGAACTGACGACTAGAGTGGTTGAAACAGTTGCATGTGCGGATAGTTGAACGCCTCCAGAAGATCGAAAAGTGACGCGAAGGTTGCGCCAACGTAACACAGACAACGAACGACCTTTCGCACCACAGAAGCGCATGAGCATCCGCAAGCTCAAGGCACGCGGCATCGGCCGCCTCGAGCTACTCGCGTGGCTCAACGAGTTCCTCGAGACCGACTACACCAAAGTGCGCGCACACGCATGTCTCTATCAGTATGCGTATCTGGTATTTTGAATAACGCAGGAGTGTGTTTATGCTCCTGTCTTGTAGATCGAGCACTTGGCCGACGGCATCGCGTACTGCCAGGTCTTTGACGCGCTCTACCCTGGCAAAGTGAGTTTACAGCACGTGATCTTCCAGGCAAAGTCACTTGGCGACTACGAGCGCAATTTCCGTGTGCTGCGGAAAGCGTTCCATGCGTGCGACATCCGCAAGGTACGTGTTTTTGTATTTCGTGGCTCCTCATAAGGTACAGGCTCGATCCAACAACGTGGCCGACTAATTGCAGGAAATCCCGGTGCGCAAGCTCGTCGAGGGCATCTTCCAGGAGCACTTTGAGTTTCTGCACTGGGTGCACGATTATGTGCACCGCACGTATCCGGACGTGATGAAGTCGTACCACGGCTTTGAGCGGCGGCAACAGGTGCTCGGCGCGACGCTCTCGCTCACACAGCTCAACGACGCCAACACGAACCTCGTGCCAAAGTACTCGGTAAGGGCATAGTGCGTTATCTTTGAGCCACACGGGTCTAATGAGCATCAAATGAACCGAAGACGTATATTGGGCTGTGCTACTAGAATACGATGAAGCTGCTGCGGCGCGACTCATTTCTTGGGAGCCCCGAGTACAAGGACTTTGCGGAGCAAGAGGACTTGAGATTCCAGAACAAAAGCGCCGAGGTCGATGCGGAGGAGAGCCCAGCGGCGGCTATAGTTCCGCTTGTTAGTGACGACAGAATGGTTGAAGAGGAGAATCTGCACCCGTCGCTGGAGTTCGTCAGGTGAGCAGAGAATTCTGGGAGTTTAGACAGTTGATAACTGAACTTGACGTATTCGGTTAATGCTGCCTAGAAATTCCTTCAAGAGCACACTGAAGGCAGCCGCAAGCGTCGAGCAGCTCTCGCAAAGAATGGCTGCACAGAATGAGCCAACCACTGGATCGAAGTCAAAAGGTCCGATAGCAAAGGCAAAGAGCTCCGGGACGACAGCGGCGCCTAGCAAATTGAAGCCTCCTCGAGCCCTTGGCTTGAGAAAGAAAGTTAAAGACGCTGCAGTGGACGGCGGTGACGAGAGAGACGCTGCAGACCCCTTCATCTGCGTGCGAATTTCCGATCTGGTGCGCCTTTGCGAGTGGAAACAGATCCAATCGTGGTGTTGTGTGCTCACAAACTTTATCTTCGGTGTACGTGTTGTTGGTGCAGATCACGTCATTGGAGTCGGAGCTGTTGGGACGAGCGCAGGACATGGTGCGTGCTCAGCGTACAAGTATTGCTGTTAATGGAGGAGTTCCATGCGCTCATGGAGTGTGTGTTGCACGCAGAAATACTTGGAGAAAGCGATCGAGGAACTTGTGGGGGACCTCAAACCTGCTGCTTGCTGTGTGATTGACTGATCCTCTCGATCTGATAATGAGTTACCATCGCGCAACCTCCTCTTACCTCGTTTCCTTTTTATTTTTCTCAACAAGCATAAAAAGAACTTATCTTGTAAAACTATGTTTTATTTTTCTATTCCTTATTTGCGATTTAACTAAATTGCTTAAAATGACTTCCTTTCTTCCCAACGGATTGTACTTGCTATTTCTATGTGGAGCGTTGGGGAGAAAAGAAGCACTTTTGTGCTTTGAATTTGCTTTTTTGGGTACCTTGTTTTGTTGTTTTGGGAAAGAATCTTGTTTGGGCTTCCTGCAGCTGTTGTTTTGGGTAGATCAGGGTGACAGGTTCGCGGAAGTCCGGCGAGCAGTGCATTTTGAGAGTGAGTGGCGAAAATGGTCAAGACGCTGGGTCTCGGTGAGCAGAAGCTGCAGCTCGCGGCGGCGTTCGGCATCGGCGCGGCCGCGGCGGTCGTCGCGCAGCTCGCGTACACCGCGGTCGCGAAGAAGCAGGCGGTCCGCAAGAGCCCGAAGACAAAGGTTGGCCATGGCAACAAGCTCAGCGAGTGCGCGCCTCGTGCCGCTGTGGGCACGGACGCCATGGAAGATGCGCTGCTGCAGGAGCAGCTCTCGCGCATCCACACATTCTTCGGCAAGGAGGGCTTCGAGAAGATCAGAGACGCGTTCGTGATTGTCGTGGGCGTCGGTGGCGTCGGCTCGCACGCTGCCCACATGCTCGCGCGCTCGGGCGTGCGCAAGCTGCGCCTCATCGACTTTGACAACGTGACGCTGTCGTCACTCAACCGTCACGCTGTCGCCACGCGCGCGGACGTGGGCACCCCGAAGGTGACCGCGATGAAGAAACACCTGCTGGAGATCGTGCCGCAGTGCGAGATCGAAGACGTTGCGATGATGTTCGAAGAAGCCGCTGCGGACGAGCTGCTCGAGGGCAACCCGACGTACGTGCTCGACTGCATCGACGACGTCACCACGAAGCTCGCGCTACTCGTCGCGGCCTCGAACAAGAAGCTTAAGGTCATCACAGCCACGGGCGCCGGCGCCAAGGCGGACCCGACGCGTCTGCAGATCGGATCGATGAAGGACGCGGTCCGTGACCCACTGGCGACCAAGATGCGCTACTTTCTGGCCAAGAAGGGCATCGATACGGCCAGCATCACGACGGTTTTCTCGAGCGAGAAGAGCGTCGTGAAGCTTCTGCCGCTAGACGTCGAGCAAGCGCAGAACCCGAGCGAGTTTGGCAGCGTCGAGAACTTCCGCATCCGCGTCATTCCCGTGCTCGGGACGACACCGGCGCTTTTCGGCCAGACCATGGCGGCCTACGTGTTGTGCGACCTGGCCGGTCAGCCGTTCGCTCCAGAAGCCGTCGCACGTCTGTCACGCGACCAGCGCAACAAGCTCTTCCAGAAGCTGCTGGACCGCGAGCGCGTGCTCGGCATCGAGAGCGGCCGCATGCAGCTGGAGAAGGAGGAGATCGAGTTCATCTTCCAGGAGGTCTGGCGCGGCCGCAGCTCCGTGAGCGGCGTGCGCCAGGGCGGCCATCAGCGCATGTTCCTCGCGCGCTGGCGAACGGACGCGCCGCTGCGCCCCGACAACGTCGTCTTCCTCACGCTCAAGGAGCTCAACCAGTTCGACAAGGCTGGCGGCGGCGTCGACGCCTTCGGCGACGAGGTGCGCGACAAGATCGACGCGCGTCTGCAGCAATTTGGCGAGTGGGCCTAAACGCGTAGAGTGCAATGATACATAACTTCATTGAATAGAGCAACACATGCAACGAGCGTCATTGAATGAGGAAAGATTCTAATTGGTGCGACATGCAGCGTCATCCGACAAAAGTGGTGGATACTGCCACAGTCTGCCGCCGATACATTTGCTGTTCAATGGCCGTTTCGCAACTCTTGACATTCTTATACAATCCAGGTCATATGAGTCTGTGCCATTATCCGGTGTAGTGCTGCGCTCCCAAACTGCATTGCGTCATTCTGCAATCTGCCACGCACACTCCAAGCAGAAGCCGCCGACGCACAGCCGAAGACAGACAGAAGAGATACGAACATAATGGCGAAAGTTGTGGCGAAAGTGACCCCGCAGAAGCTCGCGAGCCCCGCGTGGCAGCAGTGGATCGATGGCATCGACGCCTTCCTCCTCGACTGCGATGGCGGTGCGTGCGTGCATGAGCTGTGCTGGTGGGGAGCAGGGCGCTGCGTGACGATGAGCCAACGATGTGTATGCTATGTGTGTTGCTGCATGCGCGCGTAGTGTTGTGGCGTGGTGACGCTGCGATCCCTGGCGCGCACGAAATGATCGACCTGATGCGCTCGCTTGGCAAGCGCGTCGTGTTTGTGGTATGTGTGCTGTCTATTGTTCTCCTTGTGTATATTGGCCGCTTGCTTTCGTGGCCGTGAGTCTCACTCGCTTTATCTATCTCGCCGTGTAGACCAACAACTCGACGACGAGCAGGGAATCTTACGTCAAGAAGATGGGTAAAGAGCAATCCAGCACTGGATGTCAAAGTGCTGAAAAATGCGTTTACCTGACTGACTGTGTGTTCGTTCCTATTGACTCCAGCTTCCCAGGGCATCACCGCTGTCGTCGACGAGATTGTGACGTACGATGTTGTATTTTATATATATTGTAATCTTTGCTGCGCGTTGACGAAATGTCTCTGTTCCTGTTGAGCAGCTCGGCGTGGGCGACGGTTGCGTACATGAAGAACGAGGGCATCGCGGGCAAAGTGTACTTTGTGGGCGAAGCCGGTCTTGGTCAGGAACTCACGAAGGAAGGCTACGAAGCGTTCGGGCTCGAGCACGGCGACATCAAGCAGCTGCCGACCCCGTTCACTGTCGACCACGACGTCCAGGCGGTTGTCGTCGGACTCGACAGGTGCGCACAAAAACGAATGCGTCCGTGGGAAATATCTTCATCGATGCGCTAACCCAAGCTCAACGCTGTCACGCTTTACTCGTAGAAACATTTCGTACTACAAGCTCGCGTACGCGACGGTATGCGTGCGCCAGATCCAAGGGTGCAGATTCATCGGGACGAACCCGTAAGTGATGCGGCTCGTGCAATGAGGAAGAGAGGAAAGTATATCGTGAGTAAGGCTCGCTGTGCACTAACCACGACAGTTGGGAAAATGTCGTGACAGGGACCCAACTTTCCCAGTCGATGGCGCGATTCTCCCAGGTGGTGGCACTCTTGTCAAGACCATCGAGTGCGCCGTTGGACGGTACGATTTGAAGGAATTACACTGGTGGAGCTCCAGTTCGCTCAGGACGTTGTTTCTGACCTGTCTTCTTGTTTTGTGCAGTGAACCAGAAGCTGTGATCGGCAAGCCGTCGCAGGACTTGCTCAAGACCATCCTCACGACCTACAACCTCGACCCAGCCCGCACGTGCATGGTAAGGAAGGTTTTACGCTACAGCACCGTTACGAGCGTGCTAACAATAGTGTGTTCTTTGCCATGTATGACCTCAGGTCGGAGATCGCCTGTCGACTGACATTGCGTTTGGCCGCCTCGGTGGTCTGCAAACGCTGCTCGTGCTTACGGGCGTGACGCACGAGTCGGAGCTGGCATCCATCGAGTTGCCCGAGTTCGTGCCGCACCACTACGTCCAGTCCGTCGACGTGCTCAACCAGCTTCACAAGCAGAACACCGCCTAGAGGTAGGTCGAGAAGCTTTGTGCATCAACAACGTTTACACTATAGACGACGAGAACGACTAGAAATGAAGACGTGCATCCACTCCATTGCTTGAACTGCATGTGTAAAGCTCCATTCGCCATGAACTGCATGTGAAATCATAGCAACTCGAATTTTGTGAACTGGTGTCGACCATTTTGCTAATTCTAATTGTATTTTGGCCAATCAGAAGCTTTCAAAAAATTACAGGCGCCACAATGTCCAATTTAGCAGAATAAATCCAAATTAACGTGCTTTGAAGTGCTCGAATATCCATTTCATTTGCCCCAAAAACGAAAGCCACGCCGAGCGCACTTGAGGGAAGCGAACATGTCGGCGAGCATGCTGCGGCAGATGCTGGAGGACGCCAGCGCGCTGCTCAAAGAGAACAAGTACCAACAGGCGCTCGACTCAAGCCGCCGCGTCACGCAGTTCGACCCCAACAACTTCCAGGCCTTTTTGTGCGTCGGGCTCGCAAACTTCCACCTTCAGCAGGTTCGTCCGTTCTGCTCGTGGGTATGCTGAGATGCACGCAGGTCGTAACAAGTTCTTTGTGTGCGTGTGTGGCTGTGCAGTGGGAAGACTGCGAAGAGGCGTACCGCCGTGCTGCGGAGCTCAAGCCGGATTTGCCTCTAGTGTGGAAGGTGGAGAAAAGAGCTCGTCGTTGGCTGCTTTCGCTGTTTGCCGCGCGAGTGGCTAACGTATCGAGTGATACATTGTGCGTTATGCCGGTGGTGATTGTGGTGTTTGTAATAGAACCTCGTGGACCTGTTTGAGGAGCGCAAGCTGCCGCAGAAGAAGCTCGAGGCGCTGGAGAAGCTCGTGGCCATCCTTCAGAAGTACGTGCCCGCGTATGTGTAGACGTCGAGGTGGCCTGCTAATGCCCGGTGATGTTGTATATTCTATGCGTAGGAACAAGAAGGTGAAGCCTTGCCAGAAATGGATCGCAGACGTCGCTACGACTGCGCTCGAGCTGCGATTGTACCCAAAGGTAGGGCAAATGCATCAACGAGACTCTGTGATGTGTGGTGATGAGAAACGACAGACAGCTGACAGTGGCGGCGCTTGCTGTTTCCTATCCAGGCGTTCAACGCGTGGTACACGCTGGTCGTGGCGCAAAGCGGTGACGCGCGCGAGATGTGCTTGGACATCACGCCGAACGACGAAGTGCCCTCGAAGATGGCGATTTGGCTCGACGTCGTCGATTTGCTCCAGCGGCCCAACTTCAGTTTGTCTGACTGCTCGACAGAGTCCTCGCAGGCGGAGATCGCTTCTCAGTTCTTCCAGGCGGCGTTGGAAAATGCGGGTCACGCGTCTGCAAACGACGCAACAGTGAACGCGAGACTGGACGCCGCGGTGGCGTATTTCATGCGCGTGTCGCTCGATGAGCTCAAGGCCGTGAGTGCGGCAAAAAGCGCCAAGAAGAAGCAGAATGCGCTGTACCAGCTGGACGCGCAGGCGCTTTCGATTCTTTCATGGCTGCCGACTGCAAAGATTCCCGTCGAATACGTGCTGCTGCGATCGGAAGACCAGGACAGTCGTACGTACCTGTCGTTTACAGCGATGATGAGATCAGCTGTTGCTATTGAAGAAAGAACTGACAATCGTATCACAATGATGGGAACACTAGCGATGGAGCTGGAGAAGGCATCACAACTCGCTCGCGACGTGGAATCGGTGCATCCAAAGAGCCCGATGGTCCAGATCTTCCGAGGGCTTCGCTTTCTGGAAGCGAACGACACGGAGCAGGTGCGTGACTTCTGACCAATGTCATTGCCTGTCAGACTGCCTCTGGCCTGTAAGGCGACTGCCTTCGAGTGTGTCTAAACAACGTGCATGAATTTGAATTTGCTCTGGTTTGCTGTATTAGGCACGCGAGAGCCTCCTGGACGCTCTCACATACTGCTCGTCGTCGTCGTTCTTCGAGAGCGTTCTCTGCATCCGCGTGCAGATTGAGCTCGCGGCGTTCGCGCTCGCGACACGAGACGTCGAAGGCTGCCTCAGTCGCCTACAGAGAGTCAAGGGAGTGCTCGCGGAGAAAGCGCAAGTCTTTGGCTGCGCGTCGCCAAATCCGCTCGTGTAAGTTTGTCTGTTGCAAGCCATCTACAGTATGTGCGACGATGTTGTCTAACTGACAATTGATCACAACTGTTCTCTCATCAGCTACTCGGAGGCAAAGGCCCAGCTGATGGAAGCCACGGCTCGCGAGTACTCTGGAGATCACGAGAAAGCGCTGACGACGTACCAGTCGCTGATCAGCGATGACAGCGACGTGTTAACAGCTTTCCAGGCCACAATCCGCCTCTCTGAGCTCTTGCTCTCGAAGAGCAAGTTTGTCGAGACGCGTGATGCGCTCGACTCGTTCGCTCCCCAGGTCAGCAGCTTGAGCGACGAACACCAGGCGATCGTTGCGTCCATGCGCGGCTGGGTGCTGTTCTCACTCGGCGCAGTGAACGACGGACGCGCACTTCTTGAAGCCTCGGTCCCAAAGATTCTCTCTGCATCAGTGGAGAAGGCGAAAGCACTCAAGCGACTCGCGATCGTCTATTGGCAGCTCGACGGCGCGTTCCGCAGAGAGAAGGGCTTGTGCTTTGGCCACTTGCTACAGGCGGCCAAGCTGCTGCCGTCCGACAACGAGATCTTCGGCTGGCTCGGCAAGTGGTACCAGGAGATCGCGCAGGACGTGCTTCGAGCTGAGAAGTGCTTCTTAAAGGCGCTCTCACTTTCGTCGGATAACGAGACAGCGGGCGTGGCGCTCAGCGATCTCTACGAGCAGCAGCACAAGCGCGCGCTGAACGTGAAGCTCTGGGAAGACATGACCCAGGAACCGGTCTCGGCGCCCACGTGGGCGTTGCTGCGTCTCGCGCAGCACCTGGTGGAGAACGACGACGAACAGGCGGTTGGAAAACTGCACCTGGTGCTGCGCAATGACCCGCTCAACGCGCGCTACTGGGTGACCCTGGGCCACGTGTATCGGCACTTTGGGAAGCTCGTGTCGGCACAAAAGTCCTACTTGAAAGCTGTAGAACTAGGCGAGATGAGCTGGTGCGTTATGTGTGAGCTCGCGCGCATTGAGGGCGCTTTGCTGCTCTTCGACGAGGCCTTTGAGCACATTATGCCGTTTGTTGGTGATGCATCAGCAAAGGCAGAGCCTGACCAGCAGCGAGCCTCCGTGGTGCGAACGCTGTACGCAGAGCTCCTGTTCAAGCAGGCGAAGTACCTGTGTGCCGAGGGTCTCTACGGCCGAGCGGCTGCGAACCTGAAGAAAGCCTCTGGGCTCATGCGCGCGCTCTCATCGTCGTCGGTCGAAGGACTGAAGCTCATCGGCGACATCCACTGCTTCGCGTTCTACCTGGCACCAGGTGACTTTAACTCCTCAGCTGGCGAGTCTACTGGCTGGGTCGATTTCCTCTCGAACGGGCGAAAGGCTTACGAAGGCGTTACAGCCATCGCTTCTTCACCCACTTCGAAAGATGATTTCCCGCCCACGAGACTCGCTGAAATGCTCTACGACGTGGGCCTGAGCTGCTGGTACGAGGCGCAGGCGCTGTGCACTGCCAATGGACTCTCCTTCTCTGGCTTTGAGCATCTCCGCTCGCCTCAAGGGAAGAAATTGGTCGCCAGCATCGAAGAGCACCAGCCAACAGTTTTCAAGCGCGTTCAAAGTTTGAAACAGAAGGCGAAGCAGTTCTTTACGGATGCGGTGAGCGCAAACCCGCAGCTCGCGCTCGGCTGGAATGGGCTCGGCGTCGTCCACGACCACGTACTGCTCAAGCAGTTTGCATGGACGCGAGCGATCCAGGCGGAGAGCAGCAGCGAGTCGGCGTGGGCGAACCTCGGCATGCTCTATGTGCATCAGCCTGACGCGAGTTCTACCATGGCGTTGCTGGCGCAGAAGGCGCTGATCCACCTGCAGGGCGTGAATGCAAATAACCCGTCGATGTGGAACGGCTACGGGATGCTCGCTCGCCGTGAGACTTCGGACAGCGGGCAGCAGCAGAAGGCAATCGAAGCCTTCCGGTGCGCGCTCGAGATGGGACTCGATTTGGACGCGTTGCAGGGCTTCACGACCGCCGTTCTGCTGAATGAGAGCGACAAGACGATCGACAACAGCGACGAGAGGCTGCTCTTTGCGATGCGCAAGGTGCTGGAACGCGATCCTTTCAGCGCTGGTGCTTGGAACGCCCTGGGCGTGCTTCAGCAGCGTCTGGGGCTCTACGAAGACTCGCGTGCATCGTTCGATCAAGCGCAGGCTCTGTTGAGCAAGACCTCATGGTATACGCAGACGAAAGATCGTCAAGCAGGACTGGAGTGGAACACCAGCGTTGCTCAAGTCGCCGGGAATGACTCGTCTGCGCCTGAAGATGTGTTCAGCAACGCCATCGCAACCGCTAAAGCGAATGCCGGCTCTTCTTCGAAGAAGAAGAACGAGGTGCTGCTCAGCGTTCTCAAGGCGCAGCAGCTGTACCACCAGTCGAATGGAGAGACTTCGCTTCAGGTGCTGACGGATTTGCTTGCTCGCTCAGACCTCACTGGTAGCGAGCGAGACGCTGTGACTGCGATCGGGTTGTCGATTGCTGGACTCGTAGCGAGCAGTGGCGCTACTGGTGCTGGTGCTCAGCTGGCTGAACGCGTCAGTGGACTCTGCAAGGAGCAGTTGCTGTCCACTGTATCGACTGGCGTCGCCCCATCCAAGCTTCGCGTGGTGGAGATGCACGAGCGAGCGACGAGATCCGACTCGGACTGCCTTTCGATCCTGGAAATCGCTAGCGTCGCGGCCGGTGATCGAGCTCCGGGCTCTGTGTGGTCGCGCCTGGTGTTTGCGCTGATGGATTTCCAGCGAGTGAGCGGTGGCAGTGGTGGTGACGACAATGCGCAACTGCTCACTCGTGCTTGTGCTTTTGCACGCAAGCATCAGCACGCGACCTGTGAGGAAACCGCGGACGCTGCGTCCCTGCAAGCGCTCACCAGTCTGCTTCTCGCTCCAAGTACCACATCGAGTTCCACTACGGCTGCCCAGAAGCTCGTGCGCATGCTGCCGTGGGAGCCATATGCGTACTTTCTCGCCGGCGCGGCGCTGCTCAAGAGCTACACGCTGACCTCGAACTCATCAGCAGAAGATGACGTCCAGAAGCAGCAGAGCACACTGGAGAAAGCGGTTCTCGTGCTTGAAAATGGCTTGAGAATCGCGCAGTCGCCTCCAAGTCACGAATTTGAGCGCGCGCAGCTCCAGTGGCTGCTCAGCAACTGCTACGCGCTCCTCGGTGACGCCAGCCGCGCTTCTCAGCTTTCTAATGAGGCTCACGCGTGGATCGAGCGCACGAAATCCGAGTTCCCGGTACGAGCACTGGAGTTTGAGCTGCTCGACGCGCGGCTGCAGGCGGCGCTGAGTCCAGAGAAGAGCATTGCCAAGTACCACAACGCGCTTAAATTGGTGGTCTCTTCATCGTCCTCGTCTCAGCGTCTTATGTCGATTCTCGCAGAGCTTGGTGGAGTCTACGAAGCCGCAGGCTACGACGACTGCGCTCTACAGGTGTGGAAGTCCGTGGTCTCGCTCACGACGGCCGTGACCTCATCCTCATCGTCCGAGGCTACTTCAGCTGAGGCTTCTGCTGAGCCACCTCTCGGCGCGTTCTTCGCGAACCTGCGCCTGGCACTCGTCCATGGCAAGAAGCAGAACGCCAAGACCGCCAAGAAGCAGATCAAGAACACACTGGCGCTGGCGCCGCGGGCCGAGTCCAAGCAGGCGACCGTCGTGGCCTTTGTCGAGGGCGTGATCGCCAAGAGCTCGTAAACTACAGAGAGAGAGCGATGATGACAACGCGAGAGCGACTACAGTGTGATTCACTGGTGATAATTTGAATGTGTTCTGGCATTTGTCCTTCGTGGGGCGGCTCTATATCTCACTGATTTTCTCAAACGGTCGCGTCGTGCGGTCCCAGCGCCTGTAGCAGCACGTACTCTTCGTTGGGTAGCAGCAGGAACGTGTAGTGATTGCTGCCGTTCACCAGGAAGCCGTGCTCGCGGCGGATCTGCTTCTGCTGTTTGCCTTGCTTCCTGTCACGCTGAGTCCACGATACGAGCGCGTCAGGGAAGCCCCAGACCATGAGCGCGGCCCAGGGCACCTGGCCGCTCTTGACCGCGCTCGCAGCCTTCTCAAAGACGCTCTTGCAGAACTCGGACGCGATGAGGCCGCGCCACCGCACAGACGCGAGCTCGCTGTTTGGCTCGAACTCAAAGAGGTCCGGCACGCCCGTGAAGATTGAGACGTACTCTTCTGGTGTCTGCTGCTTAAGCAGGTCCGTCAGGCGGCAGGCCACAAGGCCGAACCAGTCGTACGCCTGCTCTAGCGAGGCGAGAAGCTCTTCTCGCGTTCTACTGGCTGGTGATGATGCATCAGCGATGCTGTTAGCATCAGCTGAAGATGACGGCTTGGCTGGGATGGAGCTATAGAACTTGTCAAACTGCGGCACCAGGAGCTCCTGCACGTGGGTCCACTCGCCGTTCACCTCCACGCGCTTGCGCTCGAGTGAGTCGTCGTCACCAAAGATGATCGTGCGCACCGCACCGCGCTCGTTGTAGGCGCACAGCAAGATCTCGAGCGGCGCGAACTTGGTATCGAGACATTGTACCACACGGTCGCGCACACTCGAGTCTTCGTCCGACGCGAACGCCTTGGCTTTGAGGTCCAGCGACACGACGTACCGCTGGCTCTGACGCGCGTAGGTCACCATGCCCCGGGAGTCCGTGGGAATTGCCTTGCCGTACTTCTCACCGACGAGCCCGAGCTGCTCGTACGTGGCCGCGTCCACGAGCAGCAGGAGCTCGCCCGAGGGCAGCAGCATGGCCGAGTTGCTCGAGTCCAGCGGCACGTTCTTCGCGATCATGTACACCGAGCCCTGCAGCACGTACTCCTTGATGAAGCGCCTGGAGAGCAGCATGGCCAGTGACGTCGTGACTTCGTAGAAGAAGCTCGTTTCCCATTTTAGCGACTGCGCGAGCGCCACGCCCTGCTTGCCCGGCACACAGAGCTCGAGCTGCTGGTTGAGCGCGTGACCCTCGAGGATCTCGAGGTGGCGCGACTTGGCCACATGACGCAGCGACGAGTGCCACACGAGCGTGCGCTGCGAAGGGTACTGCGCGCCACCGTGTGGAGTGTTGTCGCCGCCGGCGCTGCGGCGCAGGTCCTTGGTGCGCTTCTTGCCACCACTCACCATTGCTGCTTTCGCTTTCACAATGATACCGAACCTTGACGCTTCGAGTTCATTATTATTATAGGGTATTGAGCCTATCGTTCGTTGAATGAGGTCATTGCGCCTACCTTCCGATTGATGGTGGGAACAGCAAAAACGAGGGAGAAAACCCCGCGAGGACAGCTTCTTATCACACGAGCATGAACAGCGTCAGCGGCGCCGCGGACTCTGCGCCAGCGGGCGTGGAGATCGACCTGCAGCAGCAGCAACAACTCGGTCGCAGTAACAACGTGCACATTGGGCGCAAGCACCCTCGTCCAGCAGTGGCAATGGCACCACCGCCAGCGGCTGCTAATAGCTTCCAGCAGCAGCAGCAGCTCCAGATGCAGATGCTGCTGGCGCAGAATGGACTCCCGAGCGACGCGGCTGCGGCAGCCCCAGCGGCGGCCATGTCCACGCACTCGGTAGTCACTGGAAGCGCCAATGCTGCAATATTGAACGAGCTGCACGCGAAACTTGCGGGCCAGTCGGAAGAGGAGGAAGAACCAGAAGAAGAGGAGGAAGAGGACGGCGACGCGCTCGAGGCCGCACAGGGGAACGGCACGCCGCTGAATGCGAGTGGGCTGCCGCCATCGACGCGTCGAATGCGGCTGACGCTCGGACAGAAGCGAGAAGTCGTGGACTTGGCGGCCAGCAAGAAGTTCACTCACCGCGAGCTAGCGGAGAAGTTCAGCGTCGGGCGCACGACGATCACGAACATCTGCCGCCAGGAAGAGCTCATCCGCACGGAGACGGACTCTGCGGACGCCGCAAAGAAGAAGCGCAAGACCACCAAGTGCACGTACGACCTGCGCGTGCTGGACGAGTGTCTGCATAAGTGGCGCATGGAGGCCAAGGTGAGCACGCCGGACATGAAGATCACGGGCACCGTGCTGCAGCAGAAGGCCATGGAGCTGGCGCTCAAGATCCTGCAGGAGCCATACGCCGACCTGCCAGACAAAGTGCGCCAGGCGCTGACCAAGTTCACGGCTTCGAACGGCTGGCTTGACGGCTACCGCACGCGCTTCGGCTCGTTCAGCTCCAAGGTGCTGCAGAGCGACCAGAGTGTGATCAAGAACGTCGAGATCCAGACGCGACTGCGCGAGCTGCACCACAGTCTGCGGCAGGTCGAGCTGCAGGATATCTGGACGGGCAGCGAGTTCGCCGTCGCGTACAAACCCAGCATCGCGAGCCAGAACCCGAACACGCCGTCGTCCCTCGTGAGCGACCCGTCGGGCGACGGAAGGTATACCGTGTCGCTCTTTGTGAGCGCGGCCGGCGAGAAGTTTGACATGCAGGTGGTTGGCAAGGACCGTAACCCGCAGCTGCTCGAGGGCATCAACGCGCAGCAGACGTACAGCATTCAGTACGGCCACTCGAAGACGGGTCTGCAGGTGGCACACACGATGGTGACGCTGTTCAAGTCGCTGAACGCGCTCGCCAAGTCGCGCAAGCGCACGTTCCGCGTGGTGCTCGACAGCGCCGTACCGCACGTCAAGGCCGCGATGATCCTGGACTCGCAGGGCGACCAGCGCACGTTCTTCCTCTACGATCACCTGCAGATCTACTTCTTGCCACCCAACTTCAAGCCGCCGCGGTTCCACCCGTGCCACCTCGGCATCATCCAGGCGTTCAAGGCGCGCTTCCGATACGAGATGGTCGAGACGCTCTTTGCGAATTACCGTTCGAGCGTGATGAACCAGGACCTCCACGGCTTCCACCCGGTGCGCCACATGCACACGCGCAACGTCTTCCACTGGTTCTACGTCGCGTTGCACAGCCTAGACAAGCACATGATCCAGAACTGCTGGGTGCACAGCGGCTTGCTGCCGACGCAGGCGATCGCGACACTCAACATGAAGGAGATTTTATCGGCGAGCTCGGTCGTCAGCAACGGCGCGTCTCCACTGCCACCGACGAACGCGACTGGACTGCCGAACGTGACGTACATCTACCGGGACTTGCAGCTGCTGATGACTGAGGTGACGCAGCAGACGCCGGATTTCCTGCACTGGATCGGCGTGGCGGACCCGCTCAACGCGCAGGCGTACGCCGAGATGGAGGGCAATGCACCCGTGACGGACCCGGGCGTGGACGAGGTGCAGATCATCCGCAGTGTGCTGCAGAAGCACGACTGCCTGTCCACGAAGAAGCTCGACGACGCGACGCGCGCCGCAGGACACTTCGAGTCTCTCGACGACGTCGCGGAGGAGCAGTGTCCGCGTCATGACGAAGTGCTGAAGGCGATCGAGACCCTGAAGAAGTACCTGCGCCTGTCGAGAGACGCGATCCCGAACCGCGTGGACGCCGTCGTGCAGCTCAACAGAGTCAAAACCACGGTCGGGAACAATGCTGTCCACGATGTTTGAGTGATTTACGCAGCAGACAAGGTGGTTGAAAGTGTTTCTAGGTCTACTGTATAACACCTGCTCAATATCTGTATGATGCGAATTGTCGCTCGACGACTTTTTTCTCTGCTTGCACCAAGCGAATCGTGAAGCTCTTGAACTCCGAATTGCTTACGCAGGCATAACTTTTGTGAAGCTCGATGACGGAGACGTGATTGCCATCATGATATCATTTCCGGGCAGCTGCATATCTTCGAGCAGCAAGATGCGTCGCTCGGCGATGACTCGTTCTTCAGCTTCGCGTTGCGTTTTCGCGTAGGATATTAAGGTTCGCAGCGCACTCATCAGCCAGTCGCGATGGTTCATGCTTTGCGTCTCCAGGTCAAGCGTTCGGTCACTAAAGATGATGGAGAACGAGCGAGCTTCGAGAGCGGCACTAGTCGCGTACTTGCGGAAGACGGCTGTTTGTCGACCATCGAAAACCTGCAGCACTTGCGCCAGGTCAACGGAGTCGCTCAAGCTACCTCGCTTGTGCTGCCACTGAAGTGTGCCACAGTGATTGCAGTGCAGCCTCGTTGGATGCGGTCCACCTCGACGCCCGTACTTGGTCAGCGGGAAGAACATGTTGATCGCCTGAACAAGGTAGAAGCGATGTTTGCCACCAAAGCGAAACGCCAGCTCCACGATCTTCCACCTCGCGCCTTCGATCGACTCCAGCTCTTCATCCGTGTAGTGGAACGTCTTCTTTTTCCGCCGGAAGTTCAACGTCTCAAGTAGGCGAGGAGCGAGTCGTCCGAAAGTCGATTTCTTCCGCTTTCGCTGAGAGTCTTGATCCTGCAACGCGGCAGTTGGCGTGGTTGATGTAGAGGCTGGCAGAACTGTTGACACTGGAGGAGGTCGAATGGGCACTGGACACGATTTTCCACGTCGACGGGCGGAAACCCCATGCTGTTGAGACATCTCGTACCGTCGCTCAGAATCGTCTTTCAGGTCGATCACAAGACGACGCACACTAGCAGTGAGGTGCAGCGGCATCTGAGCCTGGGGGAAGCAGCTCGGCACGTATGTCGGGGTGACAGTCGTCTCAAGCATGAGCGGCTCAAGATTCTCAAAGGTGATTTCGTAGCCAGTTTCGTCATCTTGGTCTTGAGCGTCATCGTCTTCATTGGAGTCATCGTCATCTTGATTGGACTTGATCGACAGATCCACGTCGTCGATTGGCCCACTCATGCTCTGAATTCTGTGCATCAGCTTTCTCACGCTCACGGTGATGTTTGGCGAGTCGAAATCTAGCTCTTCGTCGTCTTCGAGTGGGAGTGTCTGCTCGCGTGGAGTGTGACCTTCTTCTTGACTCGACTGGAAATGGTCTTCGGCGTCGCTGTCCCCGGTGCTATCGCCACTCGCAGACGCTTTCTCTTCCAGCGTGAGCCTGCTATCCTCTTTTTGCTCCAGAAGTGACTCCAGCTCGTTGTTGTCCATCGTGTCTTCCGGCTCAGCTCCATCAAACGAATCGAACGCAAGGTGCAAGTCTTCAAACCGCAGCGACATCAAGTTCTGGCGCCTTGCAACCTCTTCGTTGCTCAGCTCCTCGATATGATACGCGCTCAAGCCAGAAGACTCCGACGGCGACGTGCCGTCTTCTTTCCCTTTGTTCATCATGATCGCATGATACAGCGGATCAATGAAGAACACCGAGAACCGTGAATTGCCGGTCACGCTGGGTCGCTGCTGGTTGTTGTTGTTCTGGTAGTGGCTGCCTTTCCTGCTGCGTCCGCCGTACATGGTACTGCTGTTCTGCTCACTTGCAGCTAAAGCTGCTGCGGGCTTATGCAAGGTATCTAGACTTCTGCTGTTGCTGCTGTCGTCCGAGGGGTCCGTGGCGTGGCTGCCGCGACGCAGGATCTTGCTCAGCAGATCACTCTCTCGCTGCTGGTGAATGCGCATGGCGACCAAGCTGCGCTTCTTGCTGGTGTGCGATGTGGAGCGTGCGCTTGAACGAGTGCTTCCGAGCCTGCGTCTGCGCGTGGGCAGCCTTCTTCTGACGGGCGTTTCCGCGTCCGTTTCTTGTTTGGAGAATGGCTGCTTCAAGGCGCGGATGCCACATTGTATGGTGCCGACTATAAAAGGAAATCAAATCATGCAGGTATGTAGCAGTGTAAAAGCAGAAAATGGTGTTGAGGAGTGCTGGTCTGCATGTATTTATACAGTATTTACTGGCCCGAAAGTTTCCTTTGCGAAAAAAGTGCAGAAAAGGCAGCTGGCATGCTAGTGCCATGACGGATCACGTTCGTTACTTGAAAGCGCCAGCAATGCTTCTGTGACCAGTCGAGACTCAGATCTGAAAATATCATCCTCCGACTGATTGTGTGCCAACACTGACGATGACGGACGCGGCGACCGTTGTTCAAGAGCAAGACGAGCTTCTGGATCAGCAACCAGATGCACTTTGAAGACGCGACGTTCGAGATGGTGGAGATGCTCGCCTCTCTGAAGAGCGTAAGTGAAGTCCGCGTGGACGAAATGCTGCCGGTGCCAGAGGTGATTGCATCTTTAGCAAACTCGAGTAGCACGGAAGCTGTCAGCTTGCTCTCGAGCCAGTGGGGTATCGACAAGATCAGCGCCTCAGACGTCTGGGCGATGGGGTACACCGGCCAACGTGTCGTCGTGGGGATCTTGGACTGGCGCGTTCGCGGGACACAACGATCTTAAGAGCAACTTTCGTTCCGAGTACGGCTGGTACGACCCGTTCAACCTGATGGCGACTCCAGCGGACACGAGTGGCCACGGCACGCTCATGGCTGGCATCGTCGCTGGCACCGGTGTGGCCCCTAGTGCAGCGTTGATAGCCTGCAAATATTGCCATCCAACCGCAGGCTGTACCTTGTCTGCGGCTCTCGCGTGCAGCCAGTTCTTCATGTGCCCAACGAACCTCGTCGGCGCGAACAAGGTCTGCACGAAGGCGCCACAAGGCGTGAACAACAGTTGGATTGGCGGTCGGAACGAAACGAGCTTCCAGGCTACTATCAACGCCTGGCAAGCTGCTGGCATCATCCCAATCTTCGCGATGGGCAACGCCGAACCCGCGTGCTCAAGTGGAAACTCGCCTGCTGACCTCGGTGGCCTGATTGGCGTTGGCTCCACGACTATCAGTGACACTTTGGCGAGCTCAAGCGGTAAAGGACCCACTTTGAATGAGCTCGTGAAGTCTGACATTTCCGCACCGGGTGCAGATATGCGCTCGACGTGGATCACTGGTGCGAGCAACTACCCCGTCGCGTCTGGCACCAGTATGGCTGCACCGCATGTATCGGGTATGGTGGTGCTCATGCTGAGTGCACGTCCGAGTTTGATGTACGACGAGGTGGTCTCGGCATTGTACTCGAGTGCTGATCAGAGCTCGCTGGAGCAAACCGGGTACACCTGCGGCGGAACGCTGGACTCCGTCTTCCCAAACAACCAGTATGACCACGGACGCGTGAACGCATTCGCTGCCGTCAACAGAGTTCTGGGGCGCCTCCAGCTGTAACGCCCGCACCGACCTCGAAGCCAAGAGTTGCCGACCGGTGCTCCGGCTTGAGTGACCTTTTCTGCAGTGAGCTCCTGTGCGAGTGGAGTGGGGACGCCTGTAGTTCGTGGCTGTGAGCATCTTGTCGCCACACGCAGTCGTCGACAAAGTCGTCAACTTTCGATGTTGAAGGCGTCTACTCTGCTAGTTTTTAGTATTTCTAAAAAAGAAGCAAAATAGGGTACAGATACGGACGGATCCGATTGCCCGGACAGCTTAATCGCCCGGACGACCACTTCAGCCCAGTACCACTGTATTTTTTGTATCAAAATGTTCGACTTATTTTGTGCCAATCAAATGGTATTATTGCAAACAATTCCGC
>JAADXK010000534.1:0-20878 GCA_023337805.1 Globisporangium barbulae
CGTCGAGAGCAGGGTTGAGCGGCGAGTTTAAGTCGCCGCATACGATGTGGATACTCCCGTGATCAAATGAACGGGGGAGAGATTCAAAGAAGGCTGTGCGGTCCGCGGCTTGTGCAGGTGCGTAGACGTTGTGGATGTAGATGTCGGTCTGGCCCCACTTGACTTGAACAACACGACGGACTGGAGTGAGTGGACTATCTGATCAAAGCTGAAACCAAGGGGAGCAACGATGCCAGTCCCGTCTACTAATTAGGATCTCCTGCTTTACGGAAAGCAACGAGTTGAACGGGTGAGAGAAAGTTCGAACCACGAGAACGAAAGAGGTCGGTCGCTGTTGGATCCAGACAATGGCTTTACGTTTCTCTGCCGGACCGACCACTCCAAGTTGGCTGCTCACAGAGCTGGCTAGCTCCCGCACTCAAAAGGTAAACGAGTCTTAAGTCTCGAGCACATTGACAGAAAGCTGCAACGAAACAGCAAAGCAATCTCCTCTCAGATTACGTATTTGCATGTCAAAGTTTGGTTGCGCCACTTGGCTTTCAAGTCGGTAGGTACTGAAATAAGTGATCGAACTGATTACAAGGAGATGTGCCCGCTTCTCTCGCATTTGGGCTTCTCTCGCATTCGGCTCCGGCGACTTTCGGTTCCACCAGCAGAATCCAAGTAAGTACATCAACTTCAAGCGTGCTCTCTGGCGCTCATGAGGCTACATTTGTTGTCTCTCACAGAGTTCTGCGCTTGCGCTCAACCCTTAGCTGGCTGCATTTGCCAATTCACAGCGCCACTCTCACATCCCTCAAGCCTCAAGAGAAGCCAACGGAGATTCATCATCGCACCATGAAGACCAGAGCCTTGCTCTCGCTCATCCTAGCGCTCTTCACGTGCATCCACGCGATCGACGCCACGCACCGCATCGGCGTGGGCAAGGGCGACATCACTGGCCCCGCAGCCGAGGTCGTGATGATGGGCTTTGCCGACACCAGCGAAAAAACCGCTGGCATCCTCAACCGCCTCTATGCGCGCGCGTTCATCGTCGAGGACGTCGACACTGCCCAACGCATTGTGTTCGTCAACTGCGACCTCCAGGCCGTGTTCCAGCTCGTGCACCAGGAGGTAATCCAGCAGCTCGGCGCCAAGTACAACGGCCTGTACACGGAGCAGAACGTCGTTTTGCACGCGACCCACACGCACGCGGGGCCGGGCGGCTCGTCCGCGTATTTTCTCTACGACGTCTCGATCCTGGGCTTCATCAACGATAACTTTGAGGTGATCGTGGGTGGGATCCTCAAGGCCATCGAGGCCGCGCACGACTCGATGGCCCCCGGCACGATCCTCTTTAGCAAAGGCTCGATCGTGAACGGCGGCAAGAACCGCTCGCCGCTGGCGTATGTGGCCAACCCAGAGGACGAGCGCAAACAGTACGCGCTCAACCACGACACGGACCTGCGGCTGCTGCAATTCCGGGATACCGGCAGTGGCACAAACCTCCGCGGCGTCCTAGGCTTCTTTCCCGTGCACCCGACGAGTCTGACGCAGAAGAACCATCTCGTGAGTGGCGACAACAAGGGCTACGCCGAGTTTTTACTCGAGGACAAGTACCCGGGGCTCGTCGCGGGCATCGGCATCTCGAACGCCGCCGACGTGAGCCCGAACCTCGTGGACAACGGCAACGGCACGTTCCGCGGTGAAGGCGTAACTGAGGTCGAGAGTGCCGAGATCATCGGCAAGCGCCAGGCCGACAAGGTCTTGGAGCTCTTGCAGTCCCCAAGTGAGGTCGTCAACGGCTCGGTGCTCGCGCGTCTCGCGTATGTCGACTTCTCAAACGTGAAGCTCAAGGACCGCGTAGCGACAGCCGACGACCCGTATGCGGACCGCACGTGTCCCGCGGTCGTGGGGCAAAACTTTGGTGCCGGGACAGAAGACGGACGTGGCCTCGACGCATTCACCGAGGGAGAGTTGACAGCGAATCCGCTGTTTCGAGCCATCGGCGCGACCATCAAGGAGGCGCCCGAGTGGGTCAAGTCGTGCCAGTCGAAGAACAAAGTGCCGCTGCTGGCCACGGGACTGATGACGCCCGTACCCTGGACGCCCGAGGTTCTGCCTGTTCAGGTGGTCAAGATCGGCCAATTCGCGCTCGCAGTGACCAACTTTGAAGTGTCCACCATGGCGGGACGTCGCATCCGCGCGAGTGTCCACAACGCACTGAAGAGTGTTGGAGTCACAGAAGTCGAGATAGCGTCCATCAGCAACGCGTACGCGCAATACTTGACCACGAAGGAGGAGTACCTCACACAGAATTACGAGGGAGCGTCCACTTTGTTTGGGCCGAACCAACTCGCGGCCGTGCAGCAAGAGCTCACACGCGTAGCTGGCGCCGTGGCTGACCCGAGCTTCCCGCTGGACGTCGGGCCATTGCCGCGCCAGTTCGACCGTGCAAAGCTGCTCACGGTCCAGACCGGTGTCGTCATGGACACTGTGCCGTTGGGCAAGAAGTTTGGCGCTCTACGTTCGAATGTCCAGGCTTCCTACGCAATTGGTGCCACGGTCTCAGTGTCGTTTTACGGTGGACACCCAAGGAACAACCTGAGCTCCGTCAGTTCCTTCTGTGACGTGGAACAGGAAGTCAATGGGAAATTCGCGACGGTACTCACGGATTCCCACTGGGACGTGCGCTTCCGCTGGACTCGCAATGGCATCAGCGAGAGCAATAGCGTGTGCGAGTGGAAGATCCGCCCGGGGGGCCGAGGATCCGTCGCTGGGAGGTACCGGATCCGCCATCGGGGCTTCAGCAAGGCGTTCGTTGGCTCGATCTCTTCGTACGAGGGCACGTCGTCCACCTTTGAAGTCAAGTAAGTATGGCTATCGAACATGAATCGAGTCTTAATCGTAGTATGATCATGTACAGTCAGTGTATTGTAATGTATGCGTTGATATAGTATACAAGCAACCCTCCTCAGTCTCGTATCCTAGTTGTATCCACTAGGCGAAGACGCTGCCGTTGTTGGGATCTTCGAACCCGTCGGCACTAGGGAACTCGATCTGTTGTCCACCACCATCTTCGTGCTCCAGTACGAGTCGCTGAATGCGGAACTTGCTCAGGTCGGAGGCTTTGGATCTCGTTTTGAAGCCAAAGCGCTTTTCCTGCTGGTTCACAATGAGTGCCTCCTCGGCATCTGCAAAGAGTACGGACATGGGCTTGATCGTCCGCTCAAGCAGCCAAGGTGGGTACTTGCTGTCGTTGATCTGCAGTTCGGCGATGCTGTTGGCTGTCATGAGGCTCTGGAGCTTGCGTTCCTTCTTTCGCCCTCCAAAGACGCCGACCGCGAGGCTCGCCAACATCAGCAGCCCGGCGCCCGTGAGCGTCGCGATGATGTTGGGCAGCGGACTCGAGAGGTAGACGTCAACCATCTGGATGTTGCCGGAAAACTCGAGTACGTAGACCCCATTGGAGTCCTCCTGGACGTTGCTGTCGCTGCTAGCGCTACTGCTGGTGTCGTCCTTGGATATCGGCGTGAGCACGACGTCCTGCGCCACGGCGTCCTGGAATAAAAAGAAGAAGCCCGCGGCGATCGCCGGCTGCAGCGTCTGCTCCATATACAGGTGGTTGCTCTCGGCGTGCTCAATCACGTCCTCCGAGAGCGCAGAGCACTTGGTCGTGTTCTCGTTCGCTGCTGCTGGCCAGTTGGCCTTCGTGAATCGGCGAGGGTACACGAGGTCGGACCCGGATTGCTGTCCACCCGAGGTGGACACTCCACTAGGTTGTCTCACAATCTTGGTCACCAATGGCGTCAACCGTGTCGAACCGATAATGTCCGACATTTTGGCGCTCTCGGGCTGGTACGAGCTCAGCACTGCGAGCGGCAGACGGATAGAGCTGACCACAAGATGCTGTGGCTTGGTCACCTTCGAGCGACTCTGCTCTATTTTGAGCGCATACCAGAGCCCCATGCACGGGTTCGCCGCGGGGTCGGACGCCTCTAGTTCCTCGCTCTTCCAACACCGGGCCTTGTACTTCTCCCTTAGGTTCTGCGCCTCCCAGGAGATGCGCGTGACCGTGATCGAGTACACTTTTCGTGCATTCGTGAGTCGCAGCACGCGCGGGTTGTCTGTCGCGCGGTCCTTGAGCTCGCGCGTGTCCATCGCGTCGCCCTGGATGCGATGGCCGAGGCTCACGGTGAACATGGCGCGCTTCGAGTTGCTTGGACACGAGACACTCGACGTGACCTGGAGCGGCGACGCGCTGCTCGTGACATTGTGATACTGGAAGCGCAGCATCGCGTCGTCGCCGCCGTTTGCATTGACGCACGCCGCCAACGCATGGACCTGCGGCTCAATGGACGTCTCTTCACCGGAAAACGCGTACTCTGGCTGGGTGGTCACACAGGCGTCCCGACTGCAGTCCGTGTCGAGGTCCAGGTCGTAGTAGTAGTTCCCGTCCTGCGAGGCGCTCGCGTTGATCCGGTACGCGTACTGCTGGTCGGCGGCGTTGTAGTAGCGCTCCTGGCTAAAGTGACTACGGCGCAGTGGGATCTCGAGCGTGAGCGAGTCAAAGGTGACGCCCGTCACGACCTTGGTGTGGCGCGAGAACGTGGCGTTCACCTCGGCCGCCGAGACGTTCGCCGCCTTACTGAACAAGTTGAAGAGTAGCTGCTTGGACTGCGTGAGCAGCTCCGTGCTGGAGCTCATGGCTGAGGGAGTGAACATCAGCTCGGACATGAGCGCAGTCTTTGCGTCGCTGGTCGTGTCGGTGTCCGTCGTCATGACCGTGGGCGTGTATGAGCTCTTGATCTTGGTCGTCGCGACGTCGTCCAGGTAGCTCGTCTCCCACCAGGGCAGCAGCAACTGTGTCATCGCGATGCCCTGCACGAGCAGCTGGACCGCCAGCGAGGCGTTCATGGGCAGCACAGGATCCGTCATCGTTGCACTAGCAGCCGAAGCAGTCGTGTCGCCCGCAGTGCTGCTGGCGCTCACCACCTTGGCGCTTTGCGTCGAGTTGTCCGCGACCGCGATCGTGAGCGAGCGCGTGGCAGGGAATGCGTCCGTGAGCGCCAGCGGGTGCCACGAGCGGGACGGGAAGCCGTAGCTGGCCACAGCGCCGGTGCGGCGCGCCTCGGACGTGGCCGAAACCGGGTTCGTCTTGCACTGTGGACTCGCGTTGTGCTCGATCGGAGCCACCGCGTTGTGCAAGATCGTGTTTTTCAGCATGTTCCGCGTGCTCTCCTCGAGGTAGTACACGTCGGACGTGCGCATGAACGGCATGCGTGTCGGGCCTGAGTACTCGGTCAGCGGCATCTCGAAGGACATCGCGGTCTCGAAGTTCGCGAACGACAAGTCGAAGGGTTTGATGGTCGACTCGATGGGCTGCGGCGCGAGCTGCACGTTCACCGCGTTGAAGCCGGTCGAAAGCAGATACGCGGCGCCAGCCGTAACGATGGTCAGCGCGTAGCCGTAGTGGTCGCTAAACTTGGTGCTCGTGCCAAACCTGCCGGCAAAGCAGAAGAACGTGACCGCGAGCACCATGCCGAGGTACATCTCGAGCGGCTTGATGAGCAGCGCGACGATGCTGCCCGAGTACGAGTTGTACTTGTCGAGCAGATTCTTGCGCGCGTCGTTGTCCTTGAACGCCCCATTGAACTTGTCGATGAGGATGCCCTCGCCGCCGCACAGCAGCATGAGCACAGCCACGGTGACCACGAGCACGAGCGTCGTGAGCAGGATCGTGACGCGCTTGAAGCGCACGCGCACGGGGAAGAGCTCGTCGTCGTCGTCGTCGTGGCTGCCACTGCCACCGCTCAGCTGGTCTGGGGACTCGAGCGTCGGTGCTGCGGACGTCTGGCGTGCTGTATTACTCACCGGTGGTGCCTCGTCGTGCTCCATCATGGCGCTGCTGCTGAGGTAGTGGTCACCGACGCCGCCGCTGGGCGCTCTGGATGAGGACGAGGAGGGGACTGCGGATGAAACGCGCTGGTGCCTTTTCATTGCAAATCGCAGACTGACGGATGGCGAAGAGGCGTCGCGCATGCGAGCGAGCGACTGGTTGGAATGGTCATTCGAGAGAAGGAGGCAGAGTGGCGAAATGAGTTGTTATGCTACCGCATGGACGCTATGGGGTTCAGTACGTCAGGTGAGTGATCAGACCCCAAAGTGAAACTACAAATCAGAAGTAGTTTCAGCTACAGTGCACATGGTCAGTACGGAACGGACCTGCTTTTACACGTGTGGGGATAATACTACATGTAACAGTATATCTAACATCATCTTTAATATAGATCCTACAATTGATGTAATCCGATTTGAGAGGGTATATATTGCTAAGTGAGTACTACTGACATCGTTTACTGTAAACTGAATCGCAGAGCCCTGAACTGTTTCACGACTGCTGAACTCACGATGTTTCCTATCGTTAGAATGCAATGCAGTGCACACTCGCGTCGTCTCATACCTCCACAGAAGCAGTAACAGAAGAAGAAGAAACCGAGATATCTATGCACTGCTGCTACGGTGGCTGCTCGTCGTTCTCCTGATGCACGAGCGACAGGTGCTGAATGCGGAACTACTCCAGGTCGTCGCCTATCGAAGCTCTTGGAGTTGCTGAGGGCGTCGCTTCTAGATCCACAGGCTCAAGCTCAGGCTCTACACTTGAATATGTAGACGATGGTGCTGATACGCTTAGGCTCTTTCTAATGAGCAGCGCCGGGTACTTCTTCTCGTGGATCAGCAGCTCGGCAACGTTGTGCGCAGTCATGAGGCTCTGGAGCTCAGCTTCCTTTGCTCTCCCGCCGTAGACGCCGATCGTGATGCTCGTACCCAGCAGTAGCGTCATGATCACGAGCGTCATGACGATGTTGGGCATCAGACTCGACAGATTCATGTTGATCCACTGGATGTGCCGGAGGACTCGAGCATGTCCACAGTTGAACTGCTGCTCGCGTCTGGATTTGTAGTGTCTGTGCTGGAGATAACATTGCACGACGGCGTCCTGGAAGAGGAAGAAGAGTCTCGCGGCGATGGACGGCTTCTGCGTTCGCTCCATGTACATGTGATTGGTCTCCACGTGGTGAACAAAGTCCTCGATGGCCGCTGAGCACTTCGTAGTGTTAGCGTCCGCCTGAGTTGGCCAGCTCGCATTCTTGAAACTGTGCGGATATACCAAGTCGGACCGAAACTGCTCGTAGTTTGTTTTGTTTTGAATCTGAGGTATATTAGGAAGCATCAGCCAAGGGCTGCAATCAACTAGTATCCATACTCATACATCTACACTCACTCATACATCTACACTAACTCATACATGCAGCTCTGTCCCAAGCTCCAATGCGCCTGCAGCCACGCAGGCGGCTGGGCGCCAGTCACCTATGGTGCTGGGTCTCTCCGGACGCTCACTGCCCCACAGGAGTTCTTTAGTCCTGCCTGCCTCGTTCTCGCTATCTGGGTCCGCTTGCCTGCCACTCCCATGCCCATTGATCGAAGTCATTTCTCAGCCACTCCGTTACCCCTCCCCCCCGAGCTGCTCGTTTTCGGTCGGGAGCCTATCCTGCGCGCTGAAACCGAGCTCCATAGCCCACATAGCAGACCCTGGTATTCCGCAACGCTGTTAGTTGTGTGCTGGCTTGTGTACGACATGCTGCTACCCCCACTCTTGACGCCACCGTGCACCGCTCCATTGTCACCAAGGCTGCTCCAGAGCCACCCGCACCCGAGTTGCCTCTGGATCCGCCGTCAAAGAACATCACCGCCAGCTTTTCCTCGCTCGATTCTTGGGTGTCAGCGGTCTAAACCGTATCGCCTGTCGCACCGCGGTAGCACCGCAAGCCGCGCCGTCTGGCCCGAGGTTCGTCAGCTCTGCGTCTCTTGCTGCATATTCTGCACCACTTTGTTCAGTCCTCTCTGCATTTGGAACTTCAATGAAGTCTCGTCTCACGGGCCGTCGATCGCTACGTATGAACTGCGCCACGCTTGTATGTTCTGTAGTCCAGCCATAACCTGCGCCTTCCACACCTCATTGACCATAGTATGAGCGGTTTCCAGTACCTCCGCTGCTGTGGATATCTCCACCAGCCCAGGCATCTCCCAGAACCGAGGCCCGAGGCCTGGGGACTGGATTCCAAACACCGCATCCAGCATGACCTGAAGGCCCAGCTCATGTCGCCACTCGCAAATGTGTCTCCAGTTGCTCTGAATCTCCAGCCAGGTTCTCTCCGCCGCTGGACACTCCCAGAATATGTATGCGCCATCGCAACTAGTCTTGTCTAGGCATCCCGGATGCGGACACTCAGGTCGCAGACGGGATTGGTCTCATCCAGATATCTTTTCACTTTTGAGCATGAAGAAACGATGCCGTTGCTGCTCGTGGTCTGAGGTAGGGCTTGGAGCGCTTCCCACTTTAATGTTTCGAGTGCCGTCGCTACGCGCTGGTGTTTCCATCTCCACCACTCCGCTTGCTCCGCGGCCTGTGCGAGTGCCTCCGCTCGAAGAGCACCCCCGCACCTTGCCTTGTTGCCTCTTGCTGTTCCACGAGCCACCGCCTGCCCATACCTGAGACAGTCGTGCCCACGCAGGCTGCACCCACACTCCTGTTGTCCGTGTGCGAGGTACCAGATGCGCTCCGATTAATCGCTCCACCTACTTGTGGAGGCCTCGTATAGGACTCGACAGAACTTTTGACCCCTTCCTTGCCATGTCTGACGCGCCCGCTCGTCTTCGAACGCGCTGTACAGCCGAACTGTGTTGTGCGGTCTGTGCCTCTGGATGAGCGCAGGATAATTCGCAGCCAGCAGATCGCACAGCTGCTGGAACTACTCCGCGACCCTCGGCGGTAACGGGAGCTCCATCACCCGGCATCTGAAGGCTAGTTTCCCCAGTGCTATCCAGGTCCACTCCACCACGTCCCCTATTGCGCCTCGCCTTGTCGCTGCCATGATCAATCCTCGTCGTACTTGCCCCCGGTCTCGTCAACGAGAGTGCCAAACCCGCACACTGGAGCATGCTTGATCCATTCGAGGTTGCACCGTCCTCTATCCGCCAACTGAAGCTCCCTTAGGACCGTCGTCTCGGAGTGTCATGGGGGAGTCGTGATTCCACTCACCATCCCTCCAGGTTCCTCGTTGCCTACACCAGCCCATAGACGTGAGCGTAGTCGCGATTCCTTCTTTCCCCGCTGTGCTTCGCAAGGTACCAAGGATGCCAGCTAACATAGAGTGCCCGGTCTTCTGCATTGCGACTTGCCATCTTGGGGACTGGGACTCGAGTTGGTGGACGGGTAGATAGAGCGGGATTCCTCACTCGCGGTCGTCGCTGCGTCTTAGGAGAATTTGACCTATGCTCGTGTGGAGTCGACTCCTGCTCTTGGCCCAGATCGACACTGCGCGGGCGGCGAGAACCATCAGCTCAGTTCTGACGGATGGCTCTCCCATTCTGCCTTCCACGAGCCCAAGTTGGCTGTGTTCAGTGCTGAGCTGTGCGCGTCTTGACCCGCTTCTCTTTTCTGCAAGCCGCCCACTCCACACGAAGTTGTGTGTCGCCTTCTGAAGCCTCTGCGCCAGCTTGGCGTCTGGCCACACACGTCGAGCGACAAACGTAATCATGGAAATCACTGTCGAGCGCGCCAATTTGCAGCGCTGCAGCACGTCAGCGATTTTCTGGGTGCCCAGCCGCAGCCGCATCCTGATCGCTCGCATTGTCTGTTTCCACGCTTCGTTTGTGTTGTCCACAATCGCAACTTGGATGCGAGACAACGTACGTACTCCTTGGGCACTGGCACAATCTGCATCGTCGCATGCTGCGACAGAGTCCATTCGGGTGCAGGCAGACCGCCCACATTTTAGACTTGTTCAGCACCAGCCGTGATGCCTTCCCGAAGAGCTCCGCAACGTCCAGCAGCGGAACTTCATCCTCCGACCCGCACAAATACAGCGCGATGTCGTCTGCGTAGCCAGCGATTAGCACGTGGACAGCAGGAAACTGTTTCGTAATGTTGGTCGACTCGTTGCACACCTGCCGCGACAATTTGCACACTAGCGGCGTCAATTAAAGATGCTCATCCACATGATCCAAATCAAACGCAAATGACCGCAAGGGGCCCCGCAGCGCGAGCGTCAAGTGACTGGCGCTCACGACGAGATGCTGCCGCTTGGCGCCACTGGCCACCTCGAGCTCGTACGAGAGTCCCTTGCACTGAAAGCTTGAGTGTGAAGCTTCGGCACGCTCGCCACACTTGGCATTAAACACGTTCGCGAGGTCCTGCGCCTTCCAGGAGATGTATGAGACCGTGATCGAGTAGATCTTGCGCGCGTTCTTGAGCTGCACCGCGCGCGAGATGAAGTTACCGTTTGGATAGTACTCGAGCTATTTTGCCGGGTAGTCTATGATCACTTTCTTGACCACGTCGTCGCCTTGAACGCGCTTGCCGACACTCACGGTGAACATGGAGCTCTTAGGGTTGTTTGGACATGAGAACTGCGACTTGACGTCGGTATAGCTGCTATCTGGTGACATACTTGTCGTTGTTCTTGTTCTTGTGCTGCGAAATCGGAAATGGCGAGCGGGTGTGTTGTGTTCCATGCCGTGCTCAAGCCGCAAACAGAGCGAGCACCTCGAGCGCGAATAAGACATGTGCACGCACGCGGCACTGATGATCACGCACGTGCATTCATGTGGAGAACAAACGCACTCATAGAACAAACGCAAATAAGAAACACGCGACGAGCAGGCCGCCCATGGAGAACCGCTGCAGTCGCTCACAGCACACGTGGCTGGGCTGGAGTATGTGTTCACGTACACGTACGTAGCGCAGTGGCTTCACACTCTTGTCACCATGCCCCCACCCACACAGACGCAGTACGCATTGCCGTCGACTCGGAGCGCTCGTCGCTCTTGCTTTCCTTTCGTGTAGGTGCTTCCGCATTGGACGGTTGGTCGTTTGATGAAACAACAGCAAGCAGACTTTTCACTACAAAATACAAATGTAAAATCTACATATGGAAGCTGCTTTTCGAATTTTGAATATATAGAACTCTTCACTTGCGGTATGCTAAAAAAATACAGAATAGTGGTTCTCAATTTTGGCAGCAGTAATTCGACAGGGAGCAAAAGCAAATCGCGGCAAGGATTGGCTAAAAATAGACGGCACTTGCTGCCGACCCTACTAAATGCCCAGCTCTGAAGAACAGACCACGAGCACGCTCAATTCCCAAATGGGGTCAAGCGCGACCATTTCACGACTTCGCATGCGGATTCAGGAAAAACTGTTGCCTATACGAACAACTGCAGAATTAAACAATTGTGGACCACATTATTCAGCACAGGTTGCCCCTATAATTTTATTCACATGCATTTTCGCAGGATTTGTTTTTTATCTAAACATGGCTGTCAGGAATAACTAAACAAAGCCGGTAATATATAACTCGAAATAAGTTCGCACCTGCTGTGCTTGTTGCAGCAGCATGGATGCAGAATCCGTCTATGAACGCGTCGCAATGGACGACGCTGTAGATGACAACAGCATTGCACGTGACAAGAGTGAGACCGTGTATGAAGATGCCTACGCGAAGCACTTCAAGATGGTGCTTCACGCGATTCTGTACGAGCGACCGGACCTGAGAAAGCTCTACTCGCCGCAGGAGCTCGCGATCGCTGCCGCGTTCCTCGATGAGCTGCAGCCCATGGAGCAGCAGCTCTACGCTCGTCTCTTCCAGCGCAGGGGTCCGTGGTTCAAGACCACGTCGCTGTTCCGGTACTTTCTCAAGAAGCCCTACGTACCGAAGGCGAGTGCTGCAACAGGTGATGGCGAAAGTGAGGAAAAGGCGAAAGACAAGGCAATCACCCAGGTGGAGGATGACAATGGAGACGCCATCGAAGCAGCAGGAGCAGCAGAAGAACCCACCTCGACTACGACTGACGCTGTTGAACAGGTTGATAATGCAGTCGTGCAGAAAGCTGTGCAAGCTCTGATCAGAATTGGGTTCCTCGTGACACTGCCGATTGGTGTGAATGCGGCTCCGGCGATGTTTTTCGGAGCAGCATCGCCATCATCTGCAACCAAGCAGCAGGATCAAGAGCTTACACTTGCGCGATCGCTCGAAGCGCTGCAACAGTGCGCGTCTGCGCCCGAGCTGGCGTTGTTGCAGAAGAAACTGACGGGCTCAAAGGCGAAGAAGAAGTCTTCGCCAAGCTCGACGTCAAGCAACGGGACCTCCACGCCATGGTCTTCAAAAACTGAGGCGTTCCAAGCGATTAAGAAAGTGGTGATGACTCAGCGTCGCATCGACGGATCACGCATCCCGCTCGCCAGCTTGATGCACCAGATCTTCCTGGAGAGCTACCCGCTGCCAGGTAAATCGAAGAGCGACGTGCTGATCGTGCAGATGCCCGACATGCACCGCGACCTGTTCCACCGCATGCACCGCCTTTTTTACTTCCAGTCGAGCTTGCCGTTCAATCCCAGTGCCAGTGGACAGCCCAATGCTGGCAAGAGCGAAAAAGAAGCGCTAGAGGCCGCCGTCACAAGGCTGCATCAGGACGCGACGCAGTGGCCAGGGTTGATGGTCATCTTCCGCAAAGTCGCTTACCCAAAGTACGAGCTCAATATCCAGCATCACCTGTTCCTGTCGCCTGAAGCCTACATGTGCTACGAAGTTGCGAGCCGCCTGCACTTCGTAATCGGGATGGTGAAGCAGCAGCTGCTGATCGAGATCCCCGAGGGTCACGAGCCCGACCTCGACATCAAGTGGGTGGCGTTCGACAGCACGCCGCAACTGCTCGCGTTCCAGAAGCTGATAGAGACTGATGATGACGGATTTGAGATCTTGCCTGACGCTCTTGACACGGCAAGCGGTTCGCCATCAACACCAGCAGAAGCTGTTGACTTGCAGATTGTGAGCTGGACGCAGTTCCGGATCAAGCTGAGTGAGATGACATCCCTGGACGACTTTGTGCTAGAAAGCCGGAGATGCTTTCACGCGTTCCTTCTTTGGACCAAGTCCCTCTCGCGCTTTGAAAGCGCCTCTGGGTCAAGCGGTACGCCTGTGTTCTTCTCCAAGTGCAACGCTGGGTATCATCTCGCGCGCGTGCTGTATCATGCGGTTACTCTTTACGAGAAGCAGCGTCAGTACCAGGTCGCGATCCTCCTGCTCAACGATCTGCTGGAGTCGCCGTTCCTGGAGCGGAAGCGTGGTCACTGGTGGGAAAGACTCGCGCTTAACCTGGAGCACCTGAAATGCGTGGACCAAGCGAGAAGCACATGTATAAATGCTCTCAAGGACGAGCACGTGTTTGGAACGGATCGAATTACACTCAGTCGACGCATGAGGAGACTACAGAAGGGAGTGGCTGACGGTGACTTCTTGCAGCAGCAGCAACAACAACAGCGCCGACGAGACAGGGACGACGACGACTTTGTTTCGCTTCTCTCAGACGACGAAGACGACTCTCCAAACACAGGCACAAGCCCAGCGACTGGTCCATTAGCAGAAGAGTACGCGTATCAAAAGGAGCACATTGTGGGGCGACCGCTGAATCGGCAGACCGCAGAGAAATCCCGCTTCATCGGCTACGACGACGAGCCCTGCACCGTAGAGCAGCTCGTGCTACAGTACTATCGCTCGCAGCACAAGTCGAGCGACTCACTGGAAGCTGAAGAGACAAACAAGAGAGGCGGCTGGTATGGTGTGCACTGCGAGGGACACGTCATTGGCAATCTCTTTGGACTGTGCATGTGGGACATTCTATACGCAAGTGTGGCGGACGTTTTCCAGACCCGCTACCAGTCCTATCCGCTTGATTTCGGCTATGCAGACGCGTTCTACAGCTCTAGACGAGAGCTGATCGACGCGAGATTACGGCAGCTAGAGCACGAGTGGTCGATGCTGCAAATTCTGGAGAGCATCGAGGCCACATACACGCGCGAGTACGGGAACGTGAGTCGCTTTGTGAGCTGGCCCGACGAGAGCTACTTGCCACTGCAGTTCCACCAGCTCGTGGTGGTGGCCATGGGACAACAGCGCCTCGCAAAGCTCATGCGGTACATGCTCACATCACCAGAGTACCACCGCGCACAGAACGGTCTGCCGGACCTGCTCATGCTGCGAGCAGATCCGGTCTCACAAACCAGTGAGTCCAGCAAAGATGGACGGCTATTGCCCGTGGATGAGACTGGCTGCTTGGATATCTACGCCTTTTGCAAGATGACGTACCCGACGAACCTGAATGGGAAGACCGAGGAGACGACGAGTACGACCATAAAAACTGTGGACGACGATCCTGACGTTGCTGAGCAAACAACAGCTGCAAAGAAGCTTTTGGATCAGCTCACACACTGGCGAGTGCAGCTCAAGCTTGTGGAAGTGAAAGGGCCTCGCGATCGGCTCAGCGACAAGCAATTGCTCTGGCTGCAGGTACTGAACGAGGAAGTCGGCGTGGAAACCGCAGTGACCCACGTCGTGGAGGACGAGAAGACGCTGGAGAAGATGCGCAACCCGGTTGTGAAGAAGCCGAAGGCAACGTCGGCAGAGAGCAAGACAAAGAAGAACGTGCAGCCGCGATCAAAAGGCGACGGCGTGAAGAAGAGCGCCAAGCGTCAAAAGAAGTAGACTCGACGGGGTGCTATTTACTTGTTCATTAATTGTATGTAGTGTCGAAGCATCGAGAGTGTGGCTACAGCAGCTCAGCTCTCTAGCTCAAGCGCGTCGTTGTGGTGCGGGAACATGTGCTTTGGGAACTGGAACTCGCCGTGTGTCTTCAAGAGGTCGCCGATCTCTTGGGAGAGCGCGACACGGTGATTTTTCTGCGAGTAGCCACGAGATTTGTTCGCATCGTTCGCGTTCTCAGACCCTCCTCGTAGGAATCTGGACGCAGCGGCGAATGGTGCAGGAGGTGGTAGAGTTCCATCACGAACCGACGCATCTGAGGATGACAAAGCCGATGGTGTGACTCGCGCGATCGATGCATCTTGGTGCGTCGCCTGGGTCTTCATGGAGCGTCGGACGATCTCCCAGTCTTCATCGTCGTCTTCGTCTTCATCATCATCTTCAAGTGGGTCGTCACTGGAGTCACAAGCATCTAGCGCCTCCGCTTGACGACATTCCTGTTGGTCGCTGGCGCGCAGTCCGAGACGCGCTAGCGCTTGCGCTGCGTTGGATTCCATAGCTCTAGAAACACTGGCGTCCGTCAGCTGCTGAGCGTCGGTGTCGCCTTCGTGATGTCCCAGCTTCACAACAGAAAGGCTCGTGGCGTCTTGATGCTCGGACAAGGACGCGTTTCCCCTCAGCAAATTCGCCTGGTTGAGCTCCTGAAGAAAGTACTGGTAGTTGTCGTCGTCGTGCTTCTCCAGATTCTCCAGCAGGCTCTTCGCCTCTGCGTCGTGCTGCGCAGCGTTGTCCGGATTGGTTAAAAATGAGAGAACCCACTGCATCTCGCTCGACGAACCTGCCACTGTGGCTCGCTGCCCAGTGTTTCGATCAGTAATAGCATCCTTGGCGGCTGCGCTAACATCACCATCGCTGTCGTCGCACCCTGGCGACGGCATTGGCAGCGAGCTGATGAGGAGATCGAGCTCCGCATCGGAAATGGAGAGCTCCAAAAGCGGAGCACTTGTGTGCATCGGATAAGTGGAGCTGCTCGTGTCTCGTTCTGGTGATGCTGTTGCTGGAGAAAGATCAGCAGCTACTACCACTTGAAGCGCAGCTGATGGAGCTTCTTTCACAGGTGCTGACACTCGATGCTCATTCGGCTCTTGCTGGTGTGGCGGTGTCGTGCTGTAGCTGCTGGGTGCAGCAGGCGCCTCGCGTAGAAACTGCATCTCCTCTAGCACGTGCTGGTGAAGGCTCAGGTTTCCATAGTAACCACTCGCGCTGTCGTCATCGTGCTCGTCGCATTCCTTGACGTCGTTCTCCTCGTCATCCATCGGGTTGATCGTCATCCATTGCACTTGGCACGAGTCGGCGGTGAGCGCGCACTCACCCTCGCTGTCGTGAAAGCACGCAAAAGGTGCATAAGCGAACACAATAGGTCACCAATATAGCGGATGATGATATCAACAACACAATGCCTGTAGGACGTACGGGATGAGCCGCAGTGTCCGGGCGCGCGACTGGAGCAGGCGGCACGCGTCCGTGAACTCGTAGCCGCACTCGAACACGCACTGGTTGAGCAGATCGTTGAGCTCAACTGTCCACTGCATCATCGCGGGTGACTATCACGGAAGGCAGTGTCCTTGACTGTCGCTGCTGTCTCCAGGCGGCACTCGCCCGCAATCAATGCGATAGAGTGAGAGAGTCAATAAGATCCATCTTGTGTTCGCTCAGGTGGCCGCTGAAGGCGTCTCTTCATGATCCAAAACGTGGCGTTGAAATTATAGACCGGTAACGATTTCGAAGGTGACCTTATTGCATTCGAAACTTGCAAAGCGTTCACGCGCTTCAATTCTAATAGCTGCTAATCACTTTGTATCAGGCGGACTCAGGTTTTGTCTAGCTGATACTGTATGAATCGCACACTGAGGACGCCGTCACCAAGGTTGATCAACCATACATAATTGCGTGTAATAAATTCGTGCTGTTTGAAAATTACAACGTCATGCTAACCGGCCGACCGACCGCTCCTTTGGACACAGACCGACCGAAGAACCTTTTTCTTGTAAGCGATCTGAGCGTGATCTGAGTCCTTGTCCAACCTCTGTGTGACGAATGCTCTGGACAAAGTCTCAGAAATTCACGACTAAGAACGCCAAAATACGCGATGATGTCCAACCTGTCTAAAAGCGGTTCCTAATTGCATTTATGTAAATAGATATCATGGTAGTTTTCGATGGCGGACTGTCCTGAATGTGTGAACGTATGGCTCCAGCAGCAAGGCTCCATTGCGCTATCCGAACACGCGCATCAACAGCAACTCACACTATCAACAACAGTACCATGGCGAGCGAACGCATGCGCTCGGTGCTCTGGAAGGACGGCGGCCTGCAGTTGATCGACCAGCGCCAGCTGCCCAAGGAACTCGTGCTCGTGCGCTGCGAGTCCGTCGAGCAGGTCAAGCAGGCGATCTTCGACATGACGGTACGCGGCGCTCCGGCCATCGGCGCGGCCGGCGCCTTCGGCCTCGCGATCGCCGCGCGCGCGTTCCCGATCGCCGACGCGTCCACGTAAGCTATGCTATTGATTCATCTCTGCTCAGTTTTAGCGTGTGGCTGTGGCTAATTGTGTGTGCGGTGACGTGTTGATGTGGATGGCAGCAAGGACGACCTCCTGAACGCGATCAAGCAGGCCAAGGCGACCATCGACGCCGCGCGACCGACGGCCGTCAACCTCGTCTGGGGTACGTGTATCCACCACTACCTTCGTCATGTGCATCGACTTGTGATTCTTAACACTTGATGCTGCCTTCAACGTCAATATCTTGCTCGACGTACAGCTACGGAGCAAGTCGTGAAGGACGTGGAGCAGAAGGCGGCGCAAGGGTACGTGGCTCCTGCCTATTGTTGTCCACATACAGTATGAGTCGCGTCTAATTGGCTTGCACGCTGCTATCCTTTCACACAGACTGAGCCTGCCAGAGCTCGTGAGCTACACGCTCGAGGCGGCGCAGGCGCTCGCGGAGGAGGACGTGGACATCAACCACCGGCTGAGCCAGTTCGGCGCTGAGATCGTCAAGCAGGGCGCAAACATCCTGCACCACTGCAACACGGGCGCGCTCGCGACCGTGGACATCGGCACGGCCATCGGTGTGATCTACGAATCGCACAAGCAGGGCAAGAACGTGCACGTGTGGGTGGACGAGACGCGTCCACGCCTCCAGGGCGCGCGTCTCACGGCGTGGGAGCTCATGCGCGAAGGTGTGCCCATGCACCTGATCGCGGATAACGCCGCTGGGTACCTCATGCTCTCTGGCAAGGTGGATGTCGTGCTCTTCGGCGCGGACCGCGTCGCGGCCAACGGCGACGTGGTCAACAAAATCGGCACGTACAAGATCGCCGTGGTCGCCAAGGAGAACAAGGTGCCCGTGTTCGCGTGCGTGCCGACGTCCACGATCGACCTGAGCTTCAGCGAGGGCATGACGATCCCAATTGAGGAGCGCGACGCCGAGGAGGTGACGATGGTCGGCGCCACGCGCATTGCGCCGGAGAACTGCCCCGTGTTCAACCCGGCGTTCGACGTCACGCCAAACGCGTACCTGACGGGCATTATCACGGAGGAGGGCATCTGCTACCCGCCGTTCGAAGTGAGCCTCGCCAAGGCCAAGGCCGCCGCCGAGAAGCGCATGCACGACAAGCGCAACTAAGGATTTGCAGTAAACAGTAAAAAACCCACCACGTTTGCGGCTGTGAATGAATAAGACATCGACGACACGTTCGTTCACTCCTGACCACCCATTTTTGCTCCCTCCATACATGCATATCCGTCCAGCATAAGCCCTTCATGTACGACTCACTCACGCTCCAAGCGGACCCGACCTTGTCTCGTCATCACACGTAGCCGCTACCTTGTGGAAGTGCTTGGCTGCGAACCGCGCCATGTTCTGGATCCCGACCATCGCGTGCGGCAGCACGGTCGTTGGGAACACAGTGAACACATGCGGCACGTCATCCTGCACGTCGGTCTCCCAGTTGTGCAGCACGCCGTCCTGCGCGGCCTTGTCCATGAGTCGCTGCGAGTGGTGGAAGAGGAAGTCGAGCGTCGCGGTCTGCAGGAACACGGGCGGGAGGCCTCGCAGGTCGCAATGCGCGGGCGAGGCGTCGAGCCACGTCGACTTGTCGGCCGTCGTCGTGTGGTAGGTGAACCGACAGGCGTCCACCATGGACATCGAGAGCACGCAGTGCGGCGGTACCACAAAGTTCTCCTTCTCCGACAAATCCGCTACGGGACAGCAGAGCATCGCGCCGAGCGGCAGCAGGTGCGGCTTGTTGTCGCGCAGCCGCAGCAGAGTCGAGAGCGTGAGGCCGCCACCGGCGCTGTCGCCGGCGATGATGATGCGCTGTGGCAGGATCTTGTAGTGCTCCACGACGTGCTCGTAGATCGCGACAGCGTCCTGGGCCGGTACTGGGAACGGGTGCTCGGGGATTTTGCGGTAGTTGGCCAAGAAGAAGTCCACTTGAGGCACTGGCTGGCCACTCGCCGTGTGCTTCTTGAGCTCGTCGTGGATCGCCGAGCGCAGCGTGTTGCAAAAGCCAATGTACATGCGCGGACTGAGCACCGCATAACCGCCGCCGTGGTAGTAGATCACGACAAAGCGGTTCTCAGACGAAATTGGCGCATGATGAGAACCAGCAGACTTGATCCACACGTGCTCGAGGTCATTAATAATCACGGGCTCGACGCGGGTCTTGTGGATCTTGGCGTAGAGCCAGCCGAGCGACGTGCCGTACACCTCGCTGGCGCGGCGAATGTGTTTGGCGTGCAGCTCCTCGGAGATGCGGTGGCCATAGAGTTCCGTAGCGCAGCGCATGACCGCGCGTAACACTTCGAAGCTGAACGTCCACTTGGGGTAGAGTGGCCGGAAGCCGCGCGCAATGTACTGCGCAACGGTCTTGGCCACCGTGACGCCCACGTGCACCATCAAGTGCGCGACCTCGAGCGGCGTCTGGCAAAAGCCGCGCGCAAGGTAGTACACCAGCAGCGCAGAGAAACCTGTGACGCTCGTAGCGCCGAGGAACAGTAGGCGACGCAAACGCACGGCCTCGGAGCTCTTGGCGGAGCGCAGGAAGCGCACGAGCGCGAGGAGCCGGGCGAACGCCCCACGCGAGGAACTCTGCTGCGCGGTGGTGGCCGCCAATACACTGGGCGAGAGCATGCCGCCGGCTATTCGTTCGCTAGATTGATGAGGCGACGGGACTTGAGCTCTTGGCAGAAGATTTGCGAGTGTGGCTTCTCGTGTGGCTTCTCGTGCATGATCATATCTGAACATCTCTCACATACGAAGAGATGGCTCCACCTCAACTTTAAATAACGTGACGAACGTGCGTCAGGAAATCGATCGGATCGGAAAGAACTTTAATAAAATGTTGCAGTTTAGGGGTGTTCTTATCTTCTTCCGAGTTCCCAAAATCGTGGCTCCCACATCCCGAAAATAAGAACAATTTTTGAGAGGTTGAGATCTGCACAAAATTTAGTGGACCACATCGCCACCAGCAGCGACAATCTGCCCGACGTTCATCTGGATACGATGGCTCGCTGACAGTTCCAACGACAACATCTCCTCCATCACGTGCCTCAATGTCCCTACGTTCTTCCACTACGTGTGCACTGGGATGCAATCGATACTGGCTTGTGGCTTTCTAGCTATAAATTTCCCAAAGACTGAAGACGAGTTGGTGCAACAGAGTGCTGCTTTTGCACGCATCAGCTCGCACGGCGTGATTCAAGGCTGGTCAGGGCCGTCGGCGGGTGGCTTTGCCGGGTAAAAACACCCTCAAGAAATGAGTCTGTACACATCACCTCCTACTTCTCGGGTCACTACCACTGCTACGGGCTCAACGTTCAAGCAAGCTGCAATTATTTGTCGACGTTCACCTCGTTGTCGATCAAATGCCCAGGTGGAGCGAATGATGTGCGTGCGTATCAAATGTCGTATCTGCACAACGCATGCGAAAGGCTGCCGCTTGGGATGTATCTCATTGGAGACAACATGTGGTAAAACCACAGCGAAAAGATATCTCCCAAGTTGCTGGTAGATCTTTGGCGCTCCGACGTATATCAGGCAGCAAATCGCCTCCTGCTTTACGGCGTGTTGGTGGATCGGACATAGAGGTCGATGTGATGAAGCGGATGCGCTTTTGAGCACTTCCTGATGGCGTGTACCGTGAATCTTTTGTAGCAATAGATTTTGGGGCTTCGAGAGATTGAGCCAAGGGGTGGGGCTCTCTCAAGGAGTCCAAGATAGGTCAATGCCTCAC
>JAADXK010000535.1:0-20877 GCA_023337805.1 Globisporangium barbulae
GCTCTGGGTGCTGGCTGTGGTGACTGTACAGCGCTAGCTTCTGCTCAGCCGAGAGTCGAACGCGTGTCGTCTTTGCTGGCATTCGTGTACTCGCTGCTGTTTCACTCGTCGCTCGTCTGTTTGGTTTTGGTGAAAGGCGCACTCTTACGCATTCTCCCTACATTACTTACTGAAAATAGTTTGCCTTATGTGACTACAATCGTTTACGAAAGGGTATTAGTTTTTCGTGGTATTTAGTATCGGGAATGGTGACTGTACTCTGAAGTACAGTGTCGCTGCTCTGCTCTAGATCTAGCTTGAGATCATCAGCGACTGCAAACATGTCGTGTAGCTTAGAATATTTTTCACCAATAACCTGTTGGTAGATACGGATCTCCTGGCAATGACCGCCTCACAGCGGCGTTGCTGTCGTCTGCGAGAACACGTAAAACGATCCGGTGACCGAAGCGAATGAAGAGACAGCACACAGTGCCTGTGATTCCACTGCATGCACAGGATGGATTCCGGGCCACTTGTTTGCGTCCACGCGAGTGTTAGAGCTAGATTGTGGGTGGTCGACATCAATCGCGGTCGCTCTCCTCTTCCTGCACCTTGAGAGAGAATCCAAATCAGCCCATCGTCCGAGCTCGGTGAGTGCGCCAAATACACGGGCTCAGCGCTCGAGTAGGCAGCGAAAGGCCACGTGGTGGTGGCCGATCATGCGATGAGCGCAGCGTCGCTCTCTGAATCGTACAACATGGCAAATGGTGAGGTTGTTGGTGATGCGAGAGCATCTCGTGGAATGCAGCGGTCTCTTCGTTGTCGTGCCATGTTGTTGGGCCGCGTCCAGAAGTTTCTCTGCTCAGCTTGTTGCGCGCGCCGCGCCCTCCTTCGCTGGCACAGATGCCAGCAGATGATCAGAGACGGTGTCAGCATAGCTGTTGTGATGAAAGTCTATGTGTGCCATGAAAGAAAAAGAAAATTTGCGTCCTTTGAGATTGTAGCAATTTGGTGAACTGGTTTCAGGTGGCAGCGCGTCGCTTTGGATCAATTCCGCGTGCCCTATCTGTGTATTTTGTGTGTCATCTATTTGGTGTTTCAGGATTGACCGGTGTCCGTATCCAAATGTACCAGTGTCTTGAGTTCATTGTGTGCTTTGATCCTCATCATGCAACGAAAGCCGCGCCAACTCAAGCGTAGAAGATATATAGATAGGTTCTGATGGCCTTTGCTAGCTCAATCACTTCCGTTCTGGCTGACAGGACCTCACGTTCGACACCTCAAAGCATCCGTCCTGGGTCATCCGCTGATCAGGCCACTCTCGAGAAACGCAAGCAGACGTCGCTGGTCGCAAGTGGTACTATGCGTGACCGATCCAGCCACAACCACCATCTCGTGGACTCACTGCGCACAAAAAAGCAAGTAGCATACGCATCACGGCGCATGGCAGGTGGCTCACACTCAGGTGGTCACTGCTGAGTTCTGCTCGCTGCTAGATACAAGTTCACGTCCATTCACTGCTCTTGTTCGTCGATGCGGAAGATTCACGATTCATGGGACACTCTACAGCGGCATCTTCGTTTGTTCACCGCTATGGTCTCCAACGTTCCTGTTTGGTAATAGAGGCTCGCTTGCCGAATGCACACGTTTGCATTCTCTACTGCTGGCCAATCGATGGGGCCACAGTAATAGACTCCGTAGAGCTCGGCATAGCGGTCTGGTTCTTCAAGCAGCACGATTGGAGCGTTTGCGTCACATTCGAAGGGCCACCTGCCTCGTTACGAGACGCGAGGATCTGGTTAGCGGGCGTGGGACCCGTCATCGCCGTGTTCTCCTTGAGCACCACAAGACCGCGTGGAAGGCCGCTGGACTGGTCGACGCGCTGGATCGCTTCAAACACGAGCGGCAGACGCACCCAGTGCGGCGGGTACTTGAAGCGCGCGACGTCCAGTAGCAGCACCATGTCGCTCGCCTCGTTGTAGCCGCCGATGGGCGAGAAGTGGCCGTCGCCAGTCTGGTCGAGCACCTTGCGCGCGTAGTTGAGCACCACGATCTCGTCGCTCGTCGCGCACGCGCGCTTGACGATCTCGCGGAAGCGCTCGAGTGACAGCGCGCTGTCGGCGCGCACATCGTCTGCCAGCGCACCGTTGCAGCGCGCCAGACAGACAAACTGCGCAAAGCTGATGCCCTGCTCCTTCGCGGTCTCCAGGGGCGTGCAGCAGTCGAGCAGATATTCGCTGAACCAGCGCCACGTGCCCTTCCAGATGCGGCCCGGGTCGATGTGCAGCGCGTTGAGACACATGGCGAGCGTCGCGAGGCCGCAAAAAGCCGGCTCGGCCTGCGTCGTGAACTGCTCGGCAAGTGGGAAGTAGATCTGCATGTAGTTGGTGCCATTTGTGCTCGTGATCGCCTCTGTGAAGAGCTTCCGACCTTCTGCGCTCGAGAACGCAATGCACTCCTGCGGCAGCACGCGGCGGTGGAACGTCGTCTTGTACGCGGGTGGCGCTGCCACAGTTGCGGTGAGGGCAACAGCAGATGCTGCGACTACTGTGTCGGTTGATGCGTGTAGACTCGTTGCCAGCGTAGGTGTCGGTGTGCCGATCATTGACGCAGTCGATGTGTTGGCGCTGGCAGCGTTTGTCTGGTCGGCGGCGGCGGCGGCGGTGCCACAGCCACAGCCACAATCACCGGCCTTGCACCCGCAACGCTCGTTGTCGATTACTGTCGTCGCATCGCTTGGTGAGCGCATGGTGGCGTCCTCGTCGCTCATCATCTTGCGCTTCTTCGCTGTCGTGGCGATCATCTTCGGGTTTATAGGTCGTCGTCACCTTCGTTGTCTGGCAATTTCTTGGCAAGCGAAACAGCAGTTTCACATTTCCACATCGACTGTAGCTACCAAACAAATTGGAGAGCCAAATCCTCGATAGAGAAGCAACTGGCTTCATTCTGTTATGGAGCAGCAGCCAAAACCAGGCAACATGTTCAAATTCGATCTCGACTGTTTCTCCCGAAAGTGTCAAAAACCAGACTGTTGTCAAGAATTCAGCAAACAAAAGAATCAAGTTGTGGCGTTGCGTTCGGAGCTCATATTCATTCTTCAGCTTCTCTCGTGTCTGGTAGCCGACATCTCCAAGCGCCAACAGCTTCACAGCAGCTTCAGCATGATCTCGATCCAGTGAACTGGTCAGCCAGCTATATCAGCAAATTTCCATATCAACAGCCGACTGACTCGCTTCACGCGATCTCCAGCACCGCTTCGTCGTTGGACGCGAGCATGGCACGGATCGCGTGCGCTGTTGGGCGTTTCTCCGGGTCGCGCTCGAGACACGACGCGATGAGCTGCGCGATGTGCGGCGGACAGTTCGGCGAGAGCTTCGGTCGGTAGCCCTCGTTTAGGATCAGCTTCATGAGTCGTAGCGGGAACTGCACGAGGCGCAGCTCGAGCGACTGCGGGTCATGGTACGGCAACTGGCACGTGTCGAGCTCCGTGAGCAGCACGCCGTAGGAGTAAATGTCTACCTTCTCGCTGTAGTCCTCACCCAGCAGCAGCTCCGGCGGGGTCCAGGACATCGTGCCAGCCGCCGCTGTCGCAGTGAGGTTCAAGTCGTCCTCGTCCATGTTGTACTTGCGTCGACTGATGCCAAAATCGCAGAGCTTCACGTTCATGTCGGCCGAGAGCAGCACGTTGCGGGACTTGACGTCGCGGTGCAGCAGCTTGGGCGTGAGGTTGTGCATGTACGCGAGCGCGCTGGCCACCGCCTGCGCGATCTTGAGCCGCTGGCTGTCCCACGTGAAGAGCTCCCTGCTGCTGTCGTGCTCGGGCCTCCGCTTTAACTGTTGCGCAAGGAAATGCTGCAGATCGCCGAGCTCCATGAGCTCCTGCACCATCACGATGTGCTCGAGTGTGTTCCAGGCGATGCCCACGAGCGACACGATGTTGTCGTGCTTGAGCTGCGCCAATAAATAAATCTCCGCCATGAACATCTCCATTTCCTTGAGCTTGCGGCGCTTCTCCGGCCGCAACTGCTTCACAGCCACCTGTCGGGACTTGAGCGTCGCGAGCCACACCTCACCTGTCGCGCCCTGCGACAGCAGCTTCTGCACCTGGATCTCGCGGAATGGCACGCGCTTCTGGCGGATCTTGCGGTGCGACTCGAAGAGTCGGAAGCTGCGGATCGCCACCTCGTTGCGCTTGGACGAGTGCACTTTGAAGATCGAGCGCGAACGCAGCGGGTGGATGCGGTTGAACGACACCATCATCGGGTCGAACGCGGACGCCGAGAGCCCGATGGACGCGTCAAAGTACTCGAACGCCGCGGCGTTCAGGTCGCCCTCGGGGTGCTCGTCGTCGTCGCCGCCGTCGTCGTCGGCGTTCGAGCGCGGCGACATGAGGAACGCCTCGACCGAACCCGTATCGAAGAACCCGTCTTTCAAAAAGAGCTCTTCGTCGTCCACATCCGGGATGATATCGCGCACGGCCGCCTTGTACCGGTAGACCGTGATGACGCCCAGCAGTGTGAACACGACGATCGTGAGCGGCACGAGCAGCCACGTGCGGTTCTCCTGGTGATCCTCCGAGTACTTCTTGAGCCACGCCTCGACGACCTTGCCGCGCTTCGGGGCCCCCCACTGGCTCTTGTCCGCTTGGGCGCTGTAGGCCACGCACGGGATGACCATCGCCGGCGTCTTGGGGCACTTCTCGTACACCACTTCCTCGGCGATCGTGTGCAGCGCATACATGAGGTACGTGTTGCCGTGGTCGGGCCACTCGTGGCGCGTCGCGCGCACCTCCGGGATCGTGTCCACTTCGCCGCCGTCGCCCCACATGCTCGCGTGAATCTTGATGCGTGCGCCATCGAGCGCACACAAGCTCACGCGCGCCATCTGGTCGCCATCGCACCACTTGTGCCGGTAGAAGACCTCGCCGTTCGGCAGTGAGCACGTGCGCGGCGTGCAGCCCGTGCGCTCGTAGGCCTTGCGCGGCACGAAGATCTCGGCCATGGACCGCTTGTTGCGCGTGTAGATCGCCAGGATCGACATGTCGCTCGTGAGCGCGTAACCGGCGTCCCAGAGCAGCGCGCGCTGAAGCAGACCGGGCAGCTCATCCCACGAGAGCGCGTACGCCTTGAGTTCCTTCTGGAGCGAGTCCGGGAGGTCACCATGAGATACGCCCGTGAGCTGCGCCACCTCGTCCTTGGCAATGTACCGCAGGTAGTACTGCTGCGCAAAGTCCGAGTGCTTGCCGTTGAACTCAAAGCCGTAGTCCACGGGCACGTACCCCATCACGGCCTCGACGCGCAGCAGCTGACTCGCACCACTCAGCAGCACGTACACGAGCGCTATAAATAGCCACCATCCACTGCATCCTGTAAATCTGGAGACAGGGCGGCGTCGGCTTCCTGGGAAGAACGCGCGCGTACTGAAATGGGGTATTCTCCGGCTGCTGCTGTCGTCGTCGTCACTGGTTTGGCTACCACTATGCCTGCATACCGTCCTTGTATTTGTTCTTGTGCTTGTAGTTCTTGTGCTTGTTGTGGCGCACACGTGCTCGCTTTTTTGCTGTTGTTGTTCTGGTCGCCTTCGCTTTCTCGACGCACTCGTCTCTCGTGTATCGACACCGTCACCGCTGCTACCACCTGCGCCTGCTATTCGCATTGAGACCTGTTCTCGCCGCCACCATCTTCGTGCGCCACCTGCATCCCGCCGTCCTACTGCTGCTGCTGCTGTTGTTGTCTCGCTGTCACCACGAGAGACGCGTAGGCAGCGCATCTCATTCTTTATCTGCGCCAGCTAACCTGTTGTGTGTGACTGACGGACTGCGTGCCTGAGACGTCCCGCACAAGTCGACTAATAATACCAGGCACCTGCTTCTAATACGGCTCGTCTCGTCGGAAAACGAGCGCGCGCGTTCCGCTCCGACGTGTGCGCGACGCGGTTTGTTGAGTTGTTTGGAGCTCTTTGCCTCCGACACCAGAAGAAGAGCGAACGCTTTGTGTGTGTGTGGCGTGAGACTCGCTGATTGTTTATGGGCAAAACAACGAGAAAAAAGAAACAGCGCCATACAAAACGCAAGTCAAAACGGCCAAAAACAAACACACAACAATTTCAAAAAGGGGTGGGTGTGGTAATAATCCCACTAGTGGCCACTGAACTTTTGTTGGGTTTTCGCAAATATTTTTTAAATGCTAACTGTAAAGAACCCAGCGGAGCAAGATAGGACTGGAATCCACGAACAACAGCGCCCCAGCACCTTGCTTGCTTTCCATTTCCGTTAACCTAGTTTATCCAGTCTCCCATTGCGCCGTACACACAAAAGCTCGATGATCTATCTTTGTTTGCTAACAACTTTATCACAGATTCGGCTGAAAATGGCCACGAATTGACTGGCAGTCTTTTCTCTCGCGCAGCTGCACACCTGCTTTTGTCCCGCGCAAAAAATGAAATTCCCACCCTGAATGTTGCACAAGTGTCGCTTTAAACGCCTGCTAACGTCTGCAGCAACAGCAAAAAGACACACATGTTGGATTCACTATGCCATGGTCTCTGCTTGAGTAGATTTCAATTGAGAGACGTCAACATAGTGAATCCAACATGTGCCGTCTTTGGCATCTCATATGTTGCGCGTTCACAAATAACTTTCGTCGAATCTGTTTACCAATCTGTAGTTTTCGTCGAATGTTGCACACGATGGTGCATCTGTCCGTCTGAACTTCAACATGCCATTTCACATAAACGGGCCGCTCACTGTGGCAGGCAAAATCTTAATCACAATTGTGTCGGTAACGACAAGAGCGCTTTGCATTCTCCAATCGCTTGTCTGGTACGCAGGCGACGCTTCGCCAATTCGCTACGATATCGCCATTGGTCCTCTCGTTCGTATATATCGCACTCCTCGACCAACTCTCCGTGCACTTGAAGCACGTCATTGGCACTTGGGCTCGGCAACATGCGCGCTCAGTCTCAGCCTCTGCAAAACTGCCCGTCGATCTTCATGCTGTGAAGGTCCTGCTTTCCGCCCGTGCAACGTCAGCGTCGGGTGAGTTTTAGAAGGTGAGTTGATTAATTGCTGTCGCTCGTCTCGTTTGTTGTGCGATCTTGTTGCTAGTGCACTTCAGAGCTGAAGCTATAGATCCAAGCTACTCAAAACGCTTCTTTATCATGTCCGCAAGTCCATATCAGCAGCGCCAAGCACCATACAGACTCATTAACAACCACAGTAGCGCTTGCATACGTCGCTCTATTTGTATTGCTCACGTTCACTCGTGCTTCAGACAACCAACTAGCGATACGATACCGTTTCTCTTTACTTGATTTATTTGGCAACAAACGCAGATCCTTCCGCGCACCAAGCGGCAAAAGCGACACGAGAGAGAGCGCGCGGTTCCTGTGACACCAAGGCCGCTCATCGTGACACTCTTTTGCCTGCTTGCGCAGTGCTTGCAGCTTTGTGCTAGCACGCGAGTAGACTGGTGCGTTGTCGAGACCGACAGAACAAAAGGATTCCGGTGCCGAGGAGGAGCCGCGCTGGCGAGGAGTCAAATAAATCAAGTGGGGGCTGCTACTGTATCCGGTCAACTTGCTCGCGCGCGGGTTCCTGTTTGTGTTTGTCGACTTAGTGTTTGATGCTGCTGTCTGGTTGTGCTAGCGCTGCTTCAGTCGACAGAAGACAGCTCAATCCAAGCAGCAACACGCTGAGCTCAGAGGTGATGGCGTTATGTGCAGCAGATCTGCGACTTTGGTCCTTTGGATGCATGCCATTGGAGTCTCGGAGGGTCGTCAGCGTCGCTCTTGATAGCGAGCTTCGCTATGACATGGAGTCTGTCTGCATGACGCCATCGAGCTGTGTCTCGACAGCCACGGCACCAAGATGAACCTGCTGCAAAGGTCAAAGGCTCTCATTTCCATTTGCAAAGCCTTCACTGGTAGTATTTGGAGAAATACGCTGTTGATGACACGCCTACGTCACCCAAAAATCCAAGTTCAACCAACCAGTGACAGGCATTGCCTCGCACACGTCACAGGAAAAACCTAACAGACAACAGAGCAGAGTCAGCAGCTCCACCAGCGACCAACAAGCCACCGCCACAGCCACAGCAGCAGCCACATCACACTCGCCAAGATGACGACCACGGTACGCAGCAGCGCAAGAAGCGTTGCCACCGCGACTACCGCTGCGTCGCCACTCGTCATAGCCGCGCAGCCGTATCTCTGCGGCGGACTGGCGTCGTCGCTCTCGTGCGTCGTCATCCACCCAATCGACCTCGTCAAGGTGCACGTGCAGATCGCGGGTCAGTCGGGTGTGAACGTCACGGGCATCGGTGCCGCGCAGTCCGTGCTCGCGAAAGAGGGCGTCATGGGCTTCTATTCGGGGCTCTCGGCTGCAGTCGCGAGGCAGATGGTCTACGGCACGGCGCGTCTCGGCATGCACCGCGCATTATCAGACCACTTGAGCGCGAGACGAGTCGCGAATGGCGAGAGCGCGTCGCTGCCGCTGCTGGTCAAGTCTGCGTCGGCGATGCTGACGGGCGCTGTCGCCGCTGCGCTCGGGTGTCCGCTGGACGTGGCGCTCGTGCGCATGCAAGCTGACTCGCTCGTGAAAGCTGGCGAGCGGAGAGGGTACAAGAACGTGGTCGACGCAATCGTGCAGATGGCAAGGGCCGAGGGCGTGACGACATTGTGGCGCGGCAGCATCCCGCTTGTAGCGCGCGGCACGGCGATCAACGTGGGCATGATGGCGACGTACGATCAGACGAAAGAGACGTTCTCGGCGCTCTACGGCGAGGGCTTGCTCACAAACGCCGTAGCGAGTGCGATCTCGGGCTTTGCGTGCGCGTTCACGTCTCTGCCCTTCGATTTGGTCAAGTCCCGCCTGATGAACATGAAGGCGGACCCCGTGACGCGAGCGTTTCCGTACGCAGGCGTGGTTGACTGCTTCCGCCAGATCGCGACGCGCGAGGGTCCCACAAAGCTCTGGCGCGGCTACTGGACCTACTGCGTGCGCTGCGCACCCAACACGATGCTCATTCTGCTGCTTATGGAGCAGATCACGGCAAGTTACTCGGTGGCGTTCGGCCTCGAGGGCAAGTGAGCCCGTATGTATGTATTATATCATTACCGTTAATCAAGACCGTAGAGCTTTCCATTGTGTGCACGGAACCACTGGAGCCACTCAATCGCGTTGCCTATGACTAATTTATCCCGACGAGAGGCATCGCAGTGAGCCATCCATCGGTTGTGAGTCCTTTCATTTCTGCAAATCATTATAAATGGTACACCGCGTGCAAGCATTATAAACCCACATCTTGATGATGTGGGTGCAACAACGTTTGACATAGACCTCGTGGTATCCACAACATCCAGGCTGCGAACGCGACTGCAAATGCAAAGCTGCACTTCTCACTCTCGCTTTTGCTCTGTAGCACACACCAGTTTCACCACCAGCACCTATCGCCAGCAGTAATGGATAACACCCGTAACACGTACCGCGGCCGCGTGTTCGCTCGCCAGCGCGCGTTCAAAGCGCTTCCAGTCGACGAGCAGCAGCAGGTGCTCGCGCTACAGGCGTTTCTCGACCAGAGCCACGTGTTCCGCCAGTGCCGCGTCGGCTTTCACCGTTCGGTCAAGGGTATCTCGTGCGACCAGCTTGCGGACACCGTGCTCGGCTATCTGGAGAAGAAGCCGCAGCTACTGGAGCAGCATATCCAGCAGCAGCAGCAAGCGGCTTCTACTGCATCTGTTGTGAATGAGAGTGCTGCGAGTCTCTCGGTGGTCGCCACCCGCCGCCGTAGGCAAGTAGCGTGGCAGTTTATCGACTGCATGGTACTCAGCGGCTTCCTGGCGCTTCACAACGAAGAAGACGACCCGGTGCTCGCAGCCAAGCTCGACGATTTTGCACGGCCTAACGTGCTCTTCGTGACCACAGGAGCAGTAGCAAGGAGTCATGGCGACGAGCTGTCGGTGTGGGATCTCCGCGAGGATGCGATCATGGCTGGACCTCTGAAACGCGCCGGCAAGGTCTCCAAGACGATTGGCGGCCACGACACGTACTTTGTACTGGACGGCAAGCGCAAGATGCTCTTCTGGTTTGACTCGGACGCCTCGACGGAGGTCAAGGGCAGCATCGCGCTGGACGGCGCTGCGTTACAATCCAGTGGACCATTCATGGCGTGTGCACCCGGCTTCACCGTCCGAGTTGCAAAGAGCCTGTACTTGATTGGCCCAGACGCAGCGGACTGGATCAACCCAATGATTAGCTGCGGCGCAGAGTACGACTCGACTGTACTCGTTACCTCCAGCAGACTTGACGTGATCGCAGCGGTCGGGGGGAAGAAAACTGGCACGTGGAGCAAGTGGGGCTTCCTGATGATCTAGGGAGCGAGGACAGACATCACGAGGCAGTTGTTTCCGCCAAGGTCCATCGGGGTTATGATGCAACCAGTGTGGTGATGATAGCATTGAAGCCCACGTAGAGCTTCATTGCAGTTATCTTCTCGTTCGTTCTCGCTCTACATTTTGGTTTTCTGCCTTCTTGTCGCAGCATGCAACCTAAAATCGTGTTTCCGCACGTATGACTTGACATTTGTACTGTTGTTTGCGCCAAGTGAGTGGGTTACATGCTGCAAAATAGTGTCAGCTCACAATGATTGAGCATTTTTTCAAATTTAGAGCTCATGCAAAGAATGCCAAATGTTGTCTGAAGACTGACGCACAAGCAACATTCAAAGACGACTAGGTACGACTTCCTCCAAGCAGAAATTTTCAAACCCTCGAAACCTGATCTAAAATTGAATCAAGATCAGCGTCCATCGTCTGCAGAATGCCAGGTGACTCTGTACGCATAGCGAGCTTCTTGGCAATGCAAGCACGCTTGCTCGCTACTGATGCTTCGCGTCAGACTCGGCTACTCCCAAACCTCTTGATCGCCTGTAACGAGGCCGTTCACACCCGTTCACATCCAAAACGCCATCGATGTGTCTTTCTATTTATATACCCTTTTGAAACCGATCTGAAGAATCCATCCTGGCCTTTCTCGTGTCCCTCCCTGGACTTACATAAATCAAGTGAAAATGAGGAGCGCGCTCGTGTCGCCCCATCAGGGGCCTCTATTCGGGGTTTTCCTGGCGATCACCGCTCTCGCGCAAACACACGGCGGCCCCCTCCAAGCACCAGTCAGCCAGCTCACTCGCCCACTCGCGCTCCAAGCAGCAACAGCCACCGACTCGTCCCAAATGGCCACTACGACCAAGACCAGCGCCCTCGGCGGCAAGAGCTCCTCCTTCGCGGCCGCCGCGCAGCCGTACGTGTGCGGCGGCACCGCTGCTGTCTTCGCCGCCGTCGCGATCCACCCGATTGACCTCGTCAAGGTGCACCTGCAGCTCGCGGGCCAGACGGGTGCGAGCGTCACGAGCATGGGCGTCGCGCGCTCTGTGATCGCCAAGGAGGGCATCCCGGGGCTCTACTCGGGGCTCTCGGCCGCCGTCGCGCGTCAGATGGTCTACGGCACGGCGCGCCTCGGCATGCACCGCGCGCTCTCGGACAAGCTCATTGCGCGCCGCGTGGCCAACGGCGAGAGCGCGTCGCTGCCGCTCTACGTCAAGTCGGCGTCCGCGATGTTCACGGGCGCGATCGCCGCGACGCTCGGGTGCCCCATGGACGTGGCGCTCGTGCGCATGCAGGCCGACACGCTCGCCAAGGACGGCGAGCGAAGAGGGTACAAGAATGTCTTCGACGCGATCTTCAAGATCACCTCGTCCGAGGGCGTGGCGACGCTGTGGCGCGGCAGCATCCCGCTCGTGGCGCGCGGCGCCGCGATGAACATGGGCATGATGGCGTCCTACGACCAGGCCAAGGAGATGTTCTCGGCCATGTACGGCGAAGGCTTCCTCACAAATACCGGCGCCAGCGCGGTCTCGGGCTTTGCGTGCGCGTTCACGTCACTGCCCTTCGACCTCGTCAAGTCGCGCCTTATGAACATGAAGAAGGACCCGATCTCGGGCAAGCACCCGTATACCGGTGTGGTCGACTGTTTCCGCCAGATCATCGCCAAGGAGGGCCCGAGCAAGCTGTGGCGTGGCTACTGGACGTACTACACGCGCTGCGCACCGAACGCCATGATCGTACTGCTCGTCGTCGAGCACATTAACAGCATCTACCGCAAGAGCTTTGGCTTGGACAACTAAGGTGGCGATGGCGCACCAAAGCAACTTAAAAGCGACTCAATGGAAACGAACAGCATTTGTTGCAAACCCAGCAGCAGCAACAGCCCAGTGCCGAGCCACGAGCGCACCGTTGGAACGAATGCAGCACACCAGCGCGATGGCGGAGAGTGAGGTTCGTGTGTTTGATGTGTGCTTCATATAAATATATTGCGATTGATGATGATGATGAATGAATGAATGGCTGGCTGTCGTGCGCTCTCTGTCTCTCTCTTGTCTGGTATCGATTGGCGTGTGGTGTAATGGCAACTGATCTACTCGCTTGCAGCAGATGTGACTTGCGTTTCCTCGGGCACAGGCTCCTGTTCTTCCTCCTCCATCATCGCACCGCAATTCTTCTTTGGTGAGTCTTTCGTCGGTGTTGTATCGCTTGTCGCGGCCAGCAGCTGCTGAATATCGTCCTCCATCGCGGCGATCGGCAACTCCCGCGTCTCGTAGCGCTTGAACGGCTTCCCGTCGCGCCCCACGAGGAACTTCGTGAAGTTCCACTCCGTGATCGGGCCAAATCTCCCCGGCAGGTGCGCGTTCAAGTACAAAAATGCCGGTCGCGCAAGTGGGCCGTTCACGTCGCGCTTGGTGAAGATCGGGAAGCGCACACGGTACGCCTGCTCCAGGTAGCTCAGGATCTCCGCATCCGTGTCGAAGTCTTGCCCCTCGCCGCCAAACTGGTCGCACGGGAACGCGAGCACTCGCAGTCCCTGGTCTTCGTACTTCTCCGCGAGCGCGACGAGCTCCGGGTACTGCAGCGGGGCGTCAGGGTCCTTGCTCGCGACGTTGACCAGCAACACGACTTTGCCCAGGAGCTCCTCAAAGAAGAACTCGCGGCCGACGGCGTCCACGTCCGAGAGCGAGTAGAACGACGCGTGACCCGCTGCCCAGGTCTCGTGGTCGCGATGCGCCTCCATGTACCGCGCACCAGCGTCCAGCAGCGACAGCAGCCACTCCTCCTGCCGGTGCTTGGAGACAAAGTCAAGCACTTCAAAGTTCGTGTCGGTCCAGATCTTGAGTCCGTGGTACAGTGGTGCGCGCGCCGAGCCGAGCTCGTACTTGACGAGGGCGTCCTGGAGCTCAATGTGGTTGATCTCTGCGCGCGCACAGTCGTTTTCAAACAAGAAGAGCGCGTGGTGCCGAGTCTTGTTGATCACGGCGTAGCGCTTCGTCTCACGCCGTGTTGTGCCGCACATGGACATGGTCGCGAACAGGTTGCGCATGATGCTCGCCTTCGTCTCGGGCTTCTGGAACACGTTGCCCGCACGTGTGGCGCCGTCCGTGACGGCCCAGACCGATTTCTTCTGGTACTCTGGCGCCGCGTGCTCCATTTCATCGCCAACATCCGAGTTCGTGGTCTCTGCGACGAGATGCTGGGCTCCGGGTGCCACGAGCTCGTAGAACTCGCGCTCGTGCACGTACGTGACGACATTGTCCTCGTCCTCGAGCTCGTGGACAGGCGAGATAAAACCTGAGAGCACGAGCGCCTCGGTGATCTGCTTGGCGCTGTCGACCACGTCACTCATGGCTCGCTGGGAGTTGACGAGGAACTGCTGGACCTCGCTGATGAGCTTCTCGCCCTTCACGCGCGGCAGGTGCGGGGAGCCATGGTGGTGGTGATGGAGGTGCGGCCATTTGGCCATGGTAAAGACGCGTTTGCGGATCTCAGGCGAGACCAAGTAGACGACCACGGCGTCTGAGAGCATCTGGAGCTGTGGGGGCAGCAGGTGGTAGCGGTACAACCGCTGGAACACGCGGCCCTCAACCACCGGCGGCGGCAAAGCACACGAGTGGTCGAGCCCGAGCATGTGCAGCTCTTCCATGTGCGCGCGCTCGTTGCGCTCGACGTCCAGTGCGCGAGATGCGATTTGCGCCATCGTCTCGGCCGCACTCAGATCTTCGTTGGCCATGGCGCTTGACGTGTGTGCAGCTGCTGGCAAGCGAGCGAATGCTGTGGCCTCGCCTGCTAGTGCTCTACAGCAGGCAGGCCTTCACCGCTGACTTAACGGCCGGATCGCATTCGCTCAGACGAAGAGTATGCGAAAGGGATCGCAACAATGGTGGTTGAGCCAACTGTGTGCACAAGTCATCGCTATGTACGCATCTGGCGGTTGCTTTTCTAACAAGAGCAAGCACATCAAGCAACAGCAACAACTACAAGAATGGTTCAGAGAAGCCAAGTCCATGTTGATACTATTGACAAGAAAAAGGTTGCGCATGTGCAGTGCCCACTCGCGCCACTACATTGGCAGTGCAAGGTTACCACGCACACAACAACAACGAGTTGTGCGACACAAGACAAACCTCTTACGTTGTGGCCGGCGCGACGTGTGTTGCAGCCGGCTGCACGTCCACCGTGGACGCTGCTTCGTGCTGGTTCTCGACCACCTCGGCGGCCACGTCCGCAAGGGCCACGGGAGGCAGTTCAGTCGCAGGCGTGTCGTCAATGTGCAGCAAGTGGTCGAGCTCGTCCGCACGCTGCTTGACCACGGCCGCATCCTCGGCCTCAATCTCCTCAGCCGTGGACGGGATCGGCTGGCCCAAGAGCTCCTTGATGGCGTCCTCAAACGAGAATGGCAGTTCCTGGGGCGCAAAGCGCTTTTGCGGCTGGCCGCTGCGGTCCACGAGGAACTTGGTGAAATTCCACTTGATGTACGAGCCAAAGGTGCCCGGAAGCTTCGCCTTGAGATACGTGAACACGGGCCGCGCGTGGGCGCCGTTCACGTCGCCCTTCTCAAAGAACGTGTACTGCGCGTTGTACTGTTTCACAAACTCGACAATCTCTTCGTTCGTGCCTGGCTCCTGGCTCGCAAACTGGTTGCATGGGAACGCCAAGATCACGAGCCCCTGCTCGCGGTACTTGAGGTCCAGCGCCGAGAGCTCCGGGTAGTTCGTCGGCGTGAGGCCACACTTGCTCGACACATTCACGATCAGCAAGACCTTGCCTTGGTACTGCTCAAAGGAGACCTCGTTGCCCTGGATGTCGCGGTCCTTCAGCTCGTAGATCGACTTGACGTCCTCCACGTGCAGGTTGTACGCCTCGCGGTACTGCGCGCCGATATTGAGCCACACGTTAAGGAATTCTTCCGCCAAATGCTTTGACAGGGCGTTGAAGAGCTCGGGCTTCTCTCTCTCGTCGCCCGAGCTCAGCGACACACGCACGCCAAACTCAAAGTGCGCATTGTCGAACTCCACATTGAGCGTTTCGCCGCTGAGCTCGGCGATGGGGGCGCGCGCCAGGTCCGACTCAAACAAAATCGCCTTCTTGGTCTTGTCGTTGAAGACCACGTAGACGTCCTTGCCGTGAGTGAACGGCGCAAGCACACCGGCCTTGCGCTTAAGTGTGCGCGCGTAGACAGCGCCGTCAACGACGCTCCAGACCGACGTGGTCTTGAGTTCAGTCACGCTCGGGGCGATCGGGATGAGCAACTCGTGGTCGCGCACGTAGTGGTTGGGGGCCACGGCGTTCAGGTGCTTCTCGTCGTCCTTGTACGGCGTGAGGAAGCCTGCGAGCACGAGCGCCTCGGCGATCTGTCGCGCGCGCTCGCGGGTTTCGGCCGACACTGGAGCTGCCGTTGTAGTGGATGAAGGTGGCGGGGCAGTCGAAACAGTTGAGACTGGCGCAAACGCAGCAGCTTCGGCTGATGTCCCCACCGGAGCGGCTTCAGTCGATTGCGGCACTTCAACAGCAGCCATAGGTGCAGCCTCAGCCACAACTGGCGGAGCAGCCTCAACTGGGAGTGACGCTGGAGTCTCAATAGCAGGAGGGACGTCGCGGGCCTGGAGCCAGTCGATGATGGCATCCACGAGCGCCTTGCCCTTGACGCTGTAGACGCTCTTGACGAGCGCGGCGTGGTGGATCTGGAAGAGTTTCTGCTTGTCCTGCTCGACATGCGCCTGAAAGCGCTTTGTGTCTTCCTGGAGGTCGGTGGGCAGGCCCGCAAAGCGCTGCAGGCGCGCAAACACGCGGCCGTCGAGGTTGTTATGCGTCATACTGAATGACGAGAGCGGGGGTGTGAGGTCGAAGGGCTTGTTGCCTTGAGGTCTTGGTGGCGAATTGGAGAATGGGAGCGAGTGAGTGAGCGCAAGTCGGCTATGAAGAGAGCGATAGAGGGGGCTATCCACACAAGTCGCCTTGGTAGTGTATATACGCGCGCGCGAGGAACAATAGTACCCATCAACGAAAAAAGATCTCGACAATAATGGCGTCATGTGCGACAGTCACGAATATCGAATGTTACAGGTTTATAAAATGTAGCGGATTGTTTTGTAACAAAAATAAGCAAACTGACATTCATTTTACTGTGTGTATCCATTTATGGAGGTGCGCAATCTGAGAAACGTCGCGTGTGGAGTGATAGAAAATGATGCATTTCTTGTCGACGCCGAGTCGCGAACCTGCCTCGTCACGAGGAGACGTACGCCCTAGTTAGGACCCTTTACCAGAGTTCCTCGTTTCCAATGAGAGCTCTTTGAGTGCAGCAGCTGATGTGTGTGATGCTTTAACTTGAAGTGCGTGTTCAAGATCCGCTCACGGCCAATCCGAGACGCGCAAATCTAAGACGCGTTTTAAAAATGAGGCGGATCAAGAGAATTGGTTTAGAAATACGTCGCGTTTGTTCTGCAGGTGGCGACGGTGCCAAAGCCACGCCAATGTGCGCTCGGAGCCATGGCCAACGAGCTGCTCTATACCTCACGTGCAAGGTTGTAGCTGTATTACTAAGTACGAAGTATGAACGATACGATACGAATCTGAGCTGTGAGCACGCGCTAAAAGCAGCGCTTACGGAGTCGCGGCTGGGTCAAAGAACGCACCGGCTGGATGATACTCGTCATGCTTGGCTAAAGTCGAACTCAAGCCGTTTTCTTGGCCCGAGGACTCGTTCGAAGTCGAGCTCCCATTTAGGCGATGGCCCTGGTGCTTCAATGAAGTCGGGCTCGATCTGACTGGTTGACTCTGGTCGTCCGACAAAGCTGAGTACTCGCTCTCATACTGGTCGTGGTTATGGTGCTCACTCGTCGGTGTCAGATACGAATCAGCCAATTGGTTCTGGTGCCCACTCGTCGAAGTTGGGGGCTCACCAACTGAGTGCTGGTCGCGGTGCTCTGCCGAAGTCGGAGCATCAGCGAAGGACACACTCTGCGAAGTCTCCGAGTGGTTCGCCGGTCCAAGTTCCGAGATCGAAGCGGGCGCGACACCGGCCATTGCGACCTCGGTCGGCAGACCAGAGTGCATGCTCTGATCTACCGGGAAGGCGTCACGGGTAATTCGACCGTTTCTCTGAGCCTCAATGAGCTTCTTGACGTTGCCTTCTGCGTAGTTGGCGCCGATGTTGAGGCACGCGATCACGAACTCCACCTGCACGCTCTCGGTCTCCGCGTTAAAGAGCTCGGGCTTCCCCAATTCCTTGTGAGCAACTCGCACGCCAAACTCAAAGTTCGTGTTGTCGAGCTCCACAGTCATCGTCTGACCGCTCAGCTCCGAAATGGGTTCGCGCGCAAGGTCGGACTCGAAAAGATACAGCTTCTTCGTCTTGTCATTGAAGACCACGTATACGTCCTTGCCATCGGTGATCTTTCCCATCAAGCCAGCCTTGCGCTTCAACGGGCGCGCGTACACGGCGCCGTCGACGACGCTCCAGACCGACGTGGTCGTGAGGTCCGTGACACTCGGCGCAACGGAGATGAGCAGCTCGTTGTCGTGCACGTAGTAGCCGGATACGATGAAGTTCTGGTGGATCACATCGTCCTTGTAGGGCGTGATGAAGCCCGAGAGCACGAGCGCCTCGGCGATCTTCTTGGCCTTCTTGAGCTGCTTTTCTGTCCCTTGGTGGGTCTTTGTCGAAGCTGGGACTGTAGCTGCTCGGCTACGAGCTCCCTGTGGTTGGTCAGCGTTGGAGTCTGCAGAGGCAGAAGTCGACGAACTCGGAGGTGGGAGCACACTGCGTGTCTGGAGCCAGTGAACGATGACGTCAATGAGCTCCTTGCCCTTGACGCTGTAGACACTCTTGACGAGCGCAGGGTGATGCTTCCGGAAGAGCCACCGCTTGTCCAGTTCGATGTACGAGCGGAACTGCATCGTGTCCTCTTGGAGCTCCGTTGGCAGCGTCTCAAAGAGCTGCTGGCGCGCGAACACCGTGCCGACGAGCACTGGTGGCGAGCGGATGGACTGTTGGTGCTCACGCATAGCAGACGGCGAACCGTTGGGCGTAGAATGCCTCTGCGTAGCTGACGGCGTGCTGGTGGCCCTGGGGTTCTTGTTGAGGGCTGACAACGTGTCGGTGTACCTTGGGTTCTCCTGCATAGCTGGGCGATGGAGGAGAGTCGGATGGGATGACGATATGCTGGTGTGCTGCTGGTCGTGGTTGAGATGAATGAAGTGAGCTTGCTAAGGTTAATTTGAGAATGAGTGAGTGGAGACTGGCTTCGCGTAACTCGTAGTGACATCAACGCGAAAGCATCGACGCTGGGCTGCCGACTAAATGAAATGCGCTACGCGAGCGTGTGAAGCCAAAATCATTTGTGTAACGACTTATGTGACAAGCGTCTACTATGATCTGAATAATTGAGGAATTGAGATATTGCGGTACTCTGGAATTCTGAAGCCATCGCACGAGTGTCGACGACGCTCGAGACACGTGATGCTCGGAGCGACTAAAATGAGATCGATGTGGTAATCAGCATTATTAATTGCTACACAGGTAGTAAATACGTCAATTCAAAGCAAATAATCCAATTCATGTGGTATCAATCTTATCTCATTTATAAAATTGGGCAGGTGAGAAATAATCTGAGAAAACGAAGGAGAAAATTCGCAGGTAACTTTTTTCGCTCAGGTATGGTTCTTGAAGAATGGGAGATTTCGCAGCAACAATCTTTCCCATTCCCACATTCACATCAAAGCTTTAGTCGCACGCAAAAGCTTTCACAGGTGAAAAAGTTTTCTTGAAAAATCTCATGTGTCCTTTATAATTTATCAAGTTTGCAAGAACTGATGGAAATGATGGTGCGAAATCTTTAATGTCCGCGCAGGTGGCGTTTCAGGTTGAAGTGTGCGTTTAAGATACGCTCACAACCAACCAATTACACGCAAATTCAAACGCATTTTTCATCCCCACTACCGGAAAAGTCGCATTTTGGATTTTACGAACATGGTGTACAGGGGAGAGCCTCACTAACGAACATCTGATTTTTATTAGTTCAAAGAGAATTGATGTACTGGAGGTTTCACGAAGGTTGCGACAAATCGAATGTATTGAGTTTCGTTAATTTGAAGAATTGAGAAGACAATTCACTTGAAGCCGACCCACAAAGAGACCTCCGTGCTTCCAGCAGTTCTTGATGGTGCTCGCAGAAACGTTGTCCCGGCTTGTTTGGCACCATTCAATAGCGTCAATCAGTGTCACTGAGTGTGGCTCCTCAAAGCTGCCGAGGAGTTGCTCAACTGCGGCTTCCGTCCTCAGGTTCATCACACCACACTTCAAACTTGCAATCACCCCTTGATCCATAGGCTGGATAACAGCAGTTGTGTTTGGCGGCAGCTTGAGCACGCGCACATTGCTGAGGGGCTCGTCAGGAATGATGTGCACCGGTGCGTTGTCGAGAAGGAGGAGGATTCGACGATCTGCATCTTTCATTTCTCGGTCAAGGCCACGCAGCCACGTTTGGAACACCACCACCGTCATCCATCCTTTAGAGGTGCCGCTGTAGCTCACTCCTTGTGGTTTCCTCGAGATCCAGCGAGGGTTCGCGACCTTGTCAAGGAACAAGAGTGGGAATTTCTGTGTTCCATCCGCGTTGCCAGAGACCACGACCGTCACACGAGACTTGTCTTGCTTGAGCGCTGGTGCGGACTTGAGTACAAAGGAGCTTCGCGGCGTGCACTTGTAAAACAACGCCGTCTCGTCCATGTTAAACACGTCCGCGGGGTGATATTGGGCGATCACTGCTCGAAGAGTTGCAACACTTCTTGCAGCTTGTGCGAGATCAACAGAACCAATTTTCCTGTGAGCGCGTTTGAACCGGAACCGGTAGCGCGCCACAAAGTGGCGCAGCCAGCCAGTACGCGTGTACAGAACACGGCGGCCACTCGATGCCCCAAGCTCAGCCGAGAACATCTTGGCGAAGTTGATGATCACACGCCCAGATATGGCGACACTGCATTGCTCAGCCAGCACAATGAGCTCCACGACACGGCTGTCGATGTCGAGCACACGCTTTGAGCGCCGTTCCTTCTTGGCGAGGCAGTCAGCAAACATGGAGAGCAGCTGCTTCTCAGCGGCAAGAGCGTTCGGTACCGTAGACTTGACTGGGGCTTTGGGCAGCCAGAACTCCGCTTTGGCCCAGTCAGCCAACTCCTTCAAGCGCATTTCTGGACGCGCTTTCTTCTTCACACACAACTACAGTTGCTGCGACTTGGTCATGCGGACGCGCTTGCTCATTGTACCGTCCTTCCTTCGCTTAGTGCCTCGTGTTGTGTTGTGCTTCTGTTGCTCGGCTTCTTTTTGAATGTGGCATCAGCAGCGCGCGCTTGGATGCAGTGGGGCGAGTGCTGCACTTGATTTCCCGTGCTTGGTTTGAGTTTTTGAACCCACAATTGGCTTAACTCAATACAATTTAAATCTGCCTGTTATAATCTATACTATTGATTATTGAAGGTCATGGGTTTTAGGGTGTTCATTAGTGAGGCTCTCCC